>CAJQZM010040242.1:51936-63556 GCA_907164665.1 Colias nastes | reverse complement strand
GCAACACTATACTGTGGTCCATACTTTCATGGGCATTCTCCTTTACTTTAGCTTTAGTTGGTGCTGCGTACTTCAAGTATCTTAATTAAATAAAGCAGTTACTTAAGTCGCCATCTAAAGGTAATGGTTAGGTTGTCTGTATACGAGAGAGATAAGATCTATAAATGTGAGTCATTTGAACTTTCAACTTTGCGGACCTAAAAAAAAATTCTCTCGCAACTCTATCAATGGACAAACCGACAGTTTTCTATCTCATGAAATTGTCATGAAATTACCACCATATTTTTCCTTATATTTATTTTCTGTCATTATAATTTATAGTTTTTATTCAGTTGTTTTTGCTATTGTGCGAATCGCACATTTAACGTGAATAAATTTATAGTTGAATGTTTCAAACTAATGTTTTTCTAGAGTAACTGATACGTATAGATACTTGGATATACATTGTATTCTATATGAATCGTAAACGACCTCTAAGGAATCCTTCATTGTTAGATTTTTAAATAAAAATTTGTATGAAATTTTTATTTAAAAATCGCAATATTTTTCTCACTTGTGGATACAGAACCTTAAAAATTTAATTAAAAGAAGGTGACATTGAGGTGAGCTCAGTTTCAAGCATTAGCATACTCGGGAGATACTTTATGACAAGTTATTTACTTTAGAATCAATTCTCCTTCTCTACTTTTATATATTTTCAAACAAGTTGGGGAATAATTGACTGTCAGATCACGAACAGAACACAATTTTGTGTAATCTTCGTCAATTTATCTTCAACATTTATATTTTATTCTGTAACGAAAATATCTTGAAACATTTTCATAGCTTTAGTCCGTCGGTCCGTATGTCACAGCCGTTTATTTTATTTGGCGAAGACTGGAACTGTATAGATTGCTTTAAAGTTTAAAAGATAGTCGATAGGCGCGTTCTACTGGCTATTAACTACTTCCACGAAAAAATAATCAGTAATAAGCTTTTATCTTTTTATGACATATTTAATATTTTCATATGAACGGTAATCAGCATGTTTTATAAGTTTCTTTGAAACCGCTGATTTTCGTGAATCACCCAAAATCAATGGAGAATATCTACATTAAATCACACGGATCACTAAGAGACTGCGTAACAGGGTATGAATGTTTACAGACACACTAATAGTTACTTTCGTTTAGTTCTCTGCATGATGGTATAAATACGTTTTATTCGAAAATACATAAATATCTTTACAACGAAACGATTTTAATATATCTGCAAAATTATTTGCTTAATAAAAATTGACTTATATTTGCTGTCGGGTTGCATCGATGCAAGCTTTCATTAATTGAAGTAAACATAATGTGTATTGGGAAATGAGGAACTTTTATGTAATTATTTAAATTCACATTAAGGGCAGGTCAGCGCGCACTCACTCGCCCATTACTTAATTTCATATAACTCGTTAGCAGTTTATTGTAACTCAATCATTTGCTCTTGTATTTCCATACTTAATTATACCCTCAGTTTAAATATTTTATGGATTATACTTTGCTCCTTGATATTCGTTCTTATAGTCACTTGTATCGATATGGATTTTTTTTACTATTTCAAACATAGTTTTGAGATATTGAGATATTCTGTTATATTTCTTTTTTATATACTCGTGTCAGTTGATTGAGTTGAAAAAAATTGATAAGTGAATGTAGCGCTTAAGAATAAGATACTCAAGGAAGCTTGCAACTATTCTTACTATTGGGGAATATAATTAATAACAATTCCTTCTTGCGGATAATTCCTTCTTTTAAAAATCTTATTGGTTGCACAGTTTTTTATTTATCTCATAAACTTATGAACTTTCCGCTTATTTGATCACGTATCGCATAAACTTCCTGTGATTTTAAATTTTGTTTGCGGTTCGCGGAACTTGGTGTTTTCCTTCGTAAGTAGTTTGTTTCATAAATATTCGATATGGATATCCGAGATTGCAGCTTGTTTTTTTTTATCAATTACTGAGAAATGTTGTTCCTGGAAATAATGAAATACGTTAATAACACAAAAAGTTCATATGCATAGTTACATCACTTTTTACCCAACACACAACTGCGAATACAACAACATAAATTATACTTACTACGAAGCTACTAGTTATTATTCTGTGCTACGAATCGAAAATGTTTCGAGGTTTATTGCGGTAAACAATAATGTTCAATTACGGTTTTTTTTTCTATCTTAGACCAAAGGCAAGCAAGGAAGGGTAGCTACTAGGTAGTATTTGATAGAAGGGATTTTGTTTTAAAAGATTAAACAAGTAACATGGGAGGCGCTGGAGCGGCGGGACGTGGGTCGAACAGGGGAATTCAATCAGGGCGCGTCTTTTGACCCTCAATTATTTAATTTTACTGAACTATTCTGTCGATCGGACCCTTTGCTTTGTTCGATGGACCTTACAATTTGTGTGGGGCGCTCGCAGAATTTGCAATATTTTTATAGTAATGGTTGAAGAGAGCAATTGAACGTAAGTGGATTATTGGTAAATTATATTTGGTTAGGATTTCCGATATTTTATTTTAGCTTCATGGCATAGAGAATATCTTTTTTAGAAAGTAGATTATGCATCATTCAATTATGAATTAATGAATATTCTTGTTTATTCGCACTCTGGGTGAAATTAACAATGTATCTTATATATTATAATCTTGATCATAATGATATCATGGTTTTGAATAAAACGATACGTTTACTTTACTACTTTACATAGGTACTAAGTATATTTTCCTATAATCACTCGCTATCACACGAAGGTTCAACCAATTCAAAGGAGGCAGTCTAAATCCCGTCTCCCGATCCGCAGTCGACAGCTAATTGAAAACTTATCCTGGAGTTCAAATCCGAGTATACGTCACATTCATAACTGTCTATCGCTTTCTTTCAACAGCTTTCTGACTATTAAAATTAAACTAATACTTCTTAAGTTCCTTCATGATGACAAGGGATAGATTGTTCTTATAATTAGAGAAATGTAGGAAACTAGACAATTAATATTGGTCTGTAAAACTATTCTAAAATCTAAAGTAATTTTTATACAAATATTTTTTTCATCTTCAATGTCTATATTATTATCTTTAATACTCTATATTTAAAAAAATAAATAATGCTTAATTTATAATTTACTATATAAAAGACATTTTGTCTCTCTAAAAACCAAGATAAAATAGCTGTACTAGCAAGCATGCAAAATAAATCGCAGTAATGCATTTTCATGAAAATATCTACATAATTTTATACATCTAAAGTTCTAAGATCAAGTATCAAATGTCTGTGAGAGTGCGTTCTGATGTAATTCCCGCGTCAGTCAGTCCGGACTCCGGAGCGCGAGGATCCTACCTAGGAGGAGCCATCCTAAGATCCTTTAGATAGACTAGTCTATCTGGGATTTAACTGCTTATTTTCAATTTAAATTCGACTATCTGTTATAGAAAAGCTAAGGAAGTGGGATTGAAGCTCCGTATAGAGTTACGATTTAGCTGAAATACTACGGAATCGATTTAAACAATAATCTTAAATGGAGATTAGAATTAGAAAGTTGCATCTCGTTTTTCGTTACAGTCATTGACCTTGGCATAACAACATGCAAGCAACAATCTTCGTATTGGTTTTTATAAGGTTTGAAGGCTATCTTGGATGCAATTTGCTATTTCACACAATATGTCTGTAGGACGATTTAAATTTTGAGTTGTTGAATTTTTTTGAATATTTTAATTCATCAACGTTCCGGCGGCCATGTTTACCCAACGGACGATACGCGTTTGTATAAAATAATATGTGACAATATCAGTGTGACGATATTCTTCAGAAATCTCGTTATTTAATTATTCATTATTCATTTTCCTTGTGATTTTATTTATAAATTTTAATAAAATTAAAATTTAAAGCGTGAATATAGCCGACGGGAGTTAATAATTTTACGTAAATATTGTACCTATCGGTTAAAGCTACTAAATAATTATGATAAACAATATCATGAGAATGAAATATAGATAGTGAAATGTAGACAAAAGATAGATTTAGAAATATCGTAAAGGTATGAAACCCTTACATTATTTTCAAATCTATCATAAATTAATTTACACTTTATTTACCATGGCAACAATTTACTTCAATATATGTATGTATAGTACACAAGAAAGATAAAATAGTGAGGGAGGTACCATCTGTTGTCTAACTGAGTTGTGTTTATGTGCTGACTCAGCAAAAATGCACTGAATTGGATTTGGTGGAATAAAAACAGTGCAACGGGCACCAATGCACCATGTGCTCCAAAGTGGCCGTTTTATTGAAATTTTCGTAGTTTCAGAAGCGTTGTTGCTTAATTGCACGCTATCTACTACTGACTGCGAGCCGTGTATTTATTTGTTTTGTGCACAATCTGCGCAATGTATTAGCTACGTTAAATATTGTGGTCATATCGAGTACGTGCTGTAGCGGTGCCTTATAATTGAAGTCTTGGTTGCGTTTGTAAATCGCAATTTTTTAACAGGTCTCATTTATATTATACGAAAGTATTACGCTTTTCTTAAAGTTTTATTCGAGATATACTTTTTGTGTATGTTAGTTGTGTATGTAAAAAGTGTTATTTAATTTTACCTGATTAAAAACATTTCAGTATTATTAACAAATTCAGTTGTATAAATTTAATTTTGTATAGAAATATGTTAAAAACACCCGAGTCTCTCTCGTTTCACTTTCTCCAAATAAATTAGTAAGATGCAATCAATAGTCTGCAGTTGAATGCAGCACATTCGAACCAGATCTGACTGAATTTAATTCCAATTATTATCACTTCTCTGTGAACTTTGAAATCTGCTGAACCAATGTTATTTAACTGTGTCATCACCAGATTCCAGTGATTTTTTTATAAAAATAAATTACATTTTAAATGATCATGCTCCTAGTTTCAAAATCAAAAGATAGCTATTAAACGATTCCCCTGGATTAGTTTGTCTGTCTGGCTGTATGTCCGCTTTCGGTTAATGTTTCAAACCACTCTACCTATTTTGAGGATATTTACACAAATTATTTACCCATATATTTTCTAAGATAGGCTTTTAATTATTATAATGTACCTAATAATTGGGTTAGGCTCCTGTTGTACATTCACAGGAAGCTAAAATTTGCTCTATCATTTTTTTTTAAGCTATTGCATAGCTTCTATCGCGGGCCTTGAGCGCGGGGACCGAATCCAGAAATTCCGTAACGAAAAAACCTCACGCTCCCCACTCCGACGGGCACGGAGGTGTGGCTTGAAGGCATGCTATGCAATAAATAGCTTTGCCGCGGCAGTCCCCGAGTGCCACACGTCTTTTTTATAAATAATAGATATCATATCAATATTACCAATATCAAAGAATCTTAATGACTCAATGTTCATAAGTAGATTAATGTTGACGTAAAACTGACAGTAAAGTGGAGTGACACGCGTCATGCGTCACGCGTCACGTAGCGATACACACGCCATGTGACGCGATGCGACGTGCTCTGAATCGATCATTTTTAATATAAGATTTGAGCGCAGTTTCCGGATATACGCAACAAACGGATTGTACTCATTAATTACCTCTATAACTCGTATTGCTTGTTTTGTGTGCGCAGGATCGATTTCAGATTGTGTCATTTCCTTAAAAAAATGATTAGATATTAAAACAAATATTATGCTACAGGTATGATACAGGCTACATGTGAAAAAATACATTTTATCATACCCCTTAAGAATTTTTCTTGTAAATATATAGTGTATTGCACATTTCTTATTTCACAATAACAACAATACAAAGTTAGTGGAAAGTTTGTGGAATTGATTGTTTAAGTTTAATTGCGAAGGCTTCGAGCGCGACCAGACGAGGCCGCTCGAACTAACTGTTGCTCTCTTTATATAGCACTTTTATTGAACATTCTTTAGAGGAAGCTTGCTTTCAGAACTAATTCTTTTAAAAGTAAGTTCCTGCTATTGAAATTTGTTCTGTTACAAATATAGTTATTAAACTAAAATAGCGTTTTGCCTTTTTTTTACTTTATGGACATTCATATTTTAAGACATGACTTTAAAAGAACTCGATTTAATTTTTGATAGAGCTGTCACTGTAACAATAATAAATTGTTTGATCGTTAATTTCATAGTTTGTATATTCTTGTATCTTGTCTGTATGTTCATATTTCTAGTATGTATTCTTATAACACGTTAATATAAATATTTCTTATTTATTTCAAAAGCTATTTTTCCTTTAACAAAAGCGTTTGACCCAATATGTCTCACTCAAGACTTTTCTTTTAACTCAAAGGGTACTTCAAACTCAAGTCATTGTAAAGCTACAGATGTCTGACTTGACAATCCAATTGATGTAAAGGTTAGTGACCTTGCTGGGGAGAGATCGGTAAATTGTGGAATGAAAGGAAAAATATTGTTTGTTTGGGTAAAATAAATAATTCTAGAATAATAACGTCAATCGCTAAGTAGCAAGACACGTTCAACGGATAAATATATAAAATATATCTTGTACGTAACTATAACATGGTTTAACTAGATTTTTAAACTCACCTGCTCTTTATTAAAATGTATATATGTATGCTATTTGTATATTTCATATATTTTATTATTTCAATCTACAAAATGATTTGACAGTATTTTAAAAGTTAGTTTTGTTTGACACAACTTTATTCATCAAGTAGAACGTCAACAGTGCATCCCAAAGAATATAAATTATCAGCGTTTCATCTGCTACCGTCGAATAACGACGTCAGTTGAAACTTGCAGCCGGCAACCACGATATTAGGTGATTACTCACTCGACGCATGGCTGCGGCTCCGCTTGGCTCACACGGCACTGTTTACACAACACACAAACCCTGTTGGAACAAGTTTCTGGGAAATATTGATATATTTGTACGTTATTGTCAGCTGACCGGTGCAATTGTACGATATATGGACCATATTTTCCTTGCTCGATGTATTTGTTGTTCGCAATACAATGTCGAGAATGAAATAAGATGCGATACAATTATCAGTATGTTTGTGAGCGTTGTTTGTAGAAAAGTTAAATGTTTTTAGACTTTCATGTGTGCCACGCTAAGTTCAAATTATCCATTATTGTTAGAAATAACGTTCTCATATGTATAAAGTGTTCAATATTTTCAGTTACACTTTCTTGATTATCTGTTTTTTATATTTACGTTTAAATCGCCCAGTGCACGGTTATCGCTCTAGCTGTGTTGTTTGTTTTCTAATTTATTCGATTGACAACTTTTCCACCTTTTTGGTCCTCAGAACACACAGTTATAATATAAGAAAAATTCAAGGATACGTAGCTGTATGTAGTACGTACTCATGTGTCGGACGGGATAATACGCCCCAAGTCACGCAAGGCGCCGCCGCAGGAATTTATATTAGCTCACAAAGCCTTACTTACAACTTGCACATCACTCTTACGCCAATATTATTAAACGTCACGATGTACTACGGCTACGCTCCACGAAGTCAAATACGCTTTTCCTATAAATAAATCTTGTTAAAGTTCAGTCTTCACTGTATACTTTCAATATCTATCGCTATTTAAACTTGTGTTATTTTTCTTGAAATATCTGCTCTGGTTTCTCATGGGTAAACTGTATGTGATGGTATAGCTAAAACAGTTTTTTTTAATACTAACGATTATTAATGAAATCGACTCGAAGAGATAATAGCACAGCAAATATGCATTACAATCAAACAAATAGAACAAGAACCACTGGCTGTAAACAATTAGCAATATTTTATTTGAAATAAATAAATGTGTTTGTATTCGGATACGGATTATTACTATACTTGATGGAATGTATTAGCACTGGATTAATAAATGGATTTGTTTAAGCACCGTTTTAATAAACATGGAGAAGACTTGTGCAAGTGTTAAATTCTCGGATATGAAATGCTTATCTATATAAACTTCATGGCATGAAGCTTGTGATCACAAATTGTAGCATTCATGGCGTGCAGGCAGCAACGTGTCGTGGTCTGCATTGGCAATTGATGTAACATGTAACCTAGACAAGATTATCAGGATGAGCTGCTGTTCTTGATACTAATTGACCACATGTATCGAAACATAATGGGATTTTTAATATAAAATAATGATAACGAATCTTTTTCTCCAAATAATTAACTAGTAAGTAGATTTAAGTTAAATTATTTCGTTCCATAACCTTCCTTACTAGCTAGTGTGAATAAAACAATTTTGAAGTCAAAATTGAAAATATACGAAATAAATTCATATCCAGATAAAAATTGCGTATCCAATCAGATTTTCTGACGTGTTTGCACATCATACCTATCCAAAGTATTTATAGTAACAGAATTTCGTCAGGTCCTCTTATTTCCTATTTGGAGGAAATGTTGCCAAGTACTAGTATGTGGTCTGTGAGCAGTGAGCAGTGAGCAGCAGATGCCGGCTTTGCGTTACGGCGTGTGATGGGGGACAAACAAACGTTAACATTCTGTTGTACTATGTGCAGCTTGTCTAGCTAAAGTTACAAGTAACGCAGTGTCCGAATATAAATTGTTGGTCGATATTATTCTTGCTAAGTTAATAAAATGATTCAATTCAAATGTTTTTGCTAGAATATTATGGTTCAGAAGTTTATATAACGGTACATTAACCACTATAAATTTAGGAAATACCTAAATACGGAAATGATGATTATCATGACAGAATTCACTATTTTTTTTATAAAGAAAATGAGCTTTTAACACACGAGAGATAAATTTATCTATAGATAGAACTTTTTGAATTCCTTAACAAATGCAGAAGAAAAGAATTTACTGAAAAAACTGTGCGAAATTTTTATCGAAAACACAACCAATACCAGCATCTAAACCGAAGCCTCAACCAGAATCCCCCGATTAAGATAACGCCAACAATAGGTGGGATCATATCGGGAGTCTGATCTGAATATTCATGCACATCGCGTGTTGGGATTAGCGCGTACGTGTGTCGTGTGTCGTGTCGTGTGTCGGGTGTCGGGTGTCGTGTGCTCGCCTGAGGTGTCACATGCTGTCAACTTCTAACTCCGCAAAGCTTCTTTCAGTTTTACTTACACGTTTGTGTGATCTCCTTGGTGTAACGACACAGAAAGCAACAGGATATGATATGTGTGCAAAAGGAAAAATAAATACATAAAAGTGTTATCGTAAAATTTCCAAAAAGCTTTAGAATAAATATATTTAAGGAGTATTGATAACAAAACATAAAATGAAACTAGAAACTCCAGTCCCAAAATTCAATCAACCGAAAAAATTCAACTGATTTTTGTCTGTATAAACAGAAAAACCTTTCCTGTCGGAAACGTGCGACCCTTCTGGTCTTTAAAAATATTCACCACAGTCGCAAAAGATTAGTTTTGCAAAGTGAGATTTTTGAAATACGTAATATGAAATAAGTGTTACTTCTGACTTGTTCAAATCTTTATATTGTGTGTTATCGAGCCCCAAAATAGATTTTGAACAACATGAGTAATTTTGTTAGAAGCTAAATTTGCTTTGATAATTTTTAAGCTATTGCATAGCTTCTATCGCGGGCCTTGAGCGCGGGGACCGAATCGAGAAATTCCGTAACGAAAAACCTCACGCTCCCCCACTCCGACGGGCGGAGGTGTGGCTTGAAGGTGTGGAGGAAGGAAGGTGGAATTCCTCCATCGAAAAAGGGAAAATTCTCGACCAGTCTACTCGACTGGCCGGCCGTTAAGGCCCCAATGGATGATGTCGGAAAGTTGTATATATAGCTCTGTAGCGAAAAAATTTCGCTTGCGCGATTCAGAGCGAGGTGTCGCTACAAAGGCATAGCATGCAATAGCTTTACCGCGGCAGTCCCCGAGTGCCACACGTCGTTTTTTTTTGAGTTTTCCTCTTTCATACAGTATTTTATTCAATTCGTAGAATTATTTATTGAAAATGAAACTTGGAAACTTAAAATTTTAATCAAATAACGAAAGTCTTTTTCATCGTTTTATTATTCTCTGTTTCATTACGCATATAATTAAATGATCATTTAACATTTTAGTCATAGTCAACATCAGACTTGGATGAATCAGAAAATAATTACGATATTTCCATTTTTTTAAACTTTAAAAGTTTATGAATACGTTTACTTATTATAGAAGTAAGTTTAAGTTCTTATATGTATTTATTACAAAGTAGGTACAATGCTATCCAACTATTCAGTAATCTGTGCTATTAACCTTAGTAGTGGTTAATCATTATATTATGTCGTATTATGTTATTGCCAAAACAAGGAGCAAGACAATGCACAATGATGTATGCTCGCGTGGTTCTAACGCTGATTGTTGTCTTGTCTATTACCACAGTCTAACATCATTTTCTATATACTGTGCTATTACTTGATTTCTAAACACATTGGTTCAACGTGAGTTAAATAGTGGTTCCATCGCTCGGTTTTTTAACTTACAAATAAAAAAAAATGATTTTAAAAATAAACAAGCAAATAAGCAGGAATAATTGAATTGTTGTGAACAGACTTCACGGAAGGTTAACCGCGATGGTATCAACTTCCGCGCCCGCCCCGGTCGCCCATCGCGCTTATCAATTAATGACCCCGCTCAACGCAGTATTCACACTAAATAATACATTACCTAAATATACTTAGAAATATTTGTTCAAAAGGCAGACAACTTTCATAATGGACTCTCAATAATTTTTTTTGTATAGAACGAATTAAGTTAAAAACGACTTTATCGATTTTAAAAACTATTTAACCATAGGAGTTGCATCTTTATTTACCGTACTTGCTCGCCTTCATATAGTTTAGTCATCTACAAAGTAAGATTTTCTTAATTATAACTTACATAGTTCTAACAAAGAACAATACAAAACTTTTAGACGAGAGTTACTTGATCTTTTTTAGTTACCCGCAAGGAAATTTTTCGATTATTAATGATTTTTGTTATTTGAAGAGAAGTAAATAACATTACTTTAAAAATATTTTTAATGCGAAAATTCAAACTATATAAGTCTAGTTTAATGAATATATTGTGGAGGTGAACACACACAAATAAATAATTTAAATACAGGATCCACACAATGAGCTACAAATCTATAAACAGCATCGCTGGAGAGTATTTCAAACACATCGCATTCAGAGCAAACAATTGGCAACATTTAAGCACGTTAACTATTTAGAGGTACCCCGTAGGTACCGTGTTTGCTGCACTCACAAGCTCCACGTGCAAACTTGCGTCTAATCCTCTCCTACTACGAGACAAACTTTGTTCAAACTTCTATACTAGATTCTCAAGTCGTAACAATTATCTTAGGAGGGCTGCAATGATAAAATATATTTTAGTATAGCCTAGTCACAGGTTGGGGCTGTTAATGTTCGTAGCAAACGTAATTTATTATTCATGTGGGTCAAAGAAATAACATATTAGACTACAAGCCCGCATAGGAAAAAAATATGGGTCAAATGAACCACCAGGGGACATATCTAGAACGATAGAAGAGCATAAAATAATAAGATTCATCACTATGCCGTCACTTGTAAGCTGTCCAACTGAGTGCAGATGAGAATTGAAAAGTACAGGTAGACTCGGTAAATTTTGGTCAT
>CAJQZM010040242.1:32777-46936 GCA_907164665.1 Colias nastes | reverse complement strand
AATGCCGTACATGGTCAAATGACCAAAATTTACCGAGTCTACCTGTATTTTTCAATTCTCATCTGCACTCAGTTGGACAGCTTACAAGTGACGGCATAGTGATGAATCTTATTATTTTATGCTCTTCTATCGTTCTAGATATGTCCCCTAGTGGTTCATTTGACCCATATTTTTTTCCTATGCGGGCTTGTAGTCTATATTCTAAGGCAATATTGTTTTTTTTATTATTATAAAATTGCGTATCCTCTTGTGGTTTATAGGATATACACATTTTTAAACTGAGGAATTTTTTGTTATTTTATACCGTAGAAAGCCGGTAAATTATAATTTTTATAAAAGGTTACGTTTAAAAGAAACGCTTGGAGAATCATATTATATGTATAGTTCACGCTATTGAGAGCAGTGCGCACACACACAAGCTCATAAGTTCGTGTGCTCTAATCCCCGGAGACGCGAAGTTTGCAGCAGTTAGAACTTCTACAATACAGGTGAAAATGAACCCACTTAATCGACTTTATTTCCAGTTCATGCTTTACTAATATCCTCAACGATATTGAGTGTATTAAAAGTTAGAGTCTTAACAGATGCTGAGTGTTGGGGAAATTATATTGCGACTCTGTTTATATAAGCTCTATATTACTCTCTTAATATTAGAGGTTTTATATACAAGAATAATTATTAAATAATACTGTTATCATTGTTATGTGTGTCAAAATATAAATATATAAAATATGAGATATATATCATATTATATATAGTTATATTTTGCATTCGTTTTACCACATTGATTTCAGAGCTTGTATACTCAATTAGTTATTATTGGTCGTAATGTTGATATGATTATTTTGTAAATCGCAAAGGTATTTTAAATTTTTATTTGCTTTTATTATTCGGGATTTTTCTAAGTTTTCCATATTATTTTTATGTGTCTATAGGTTCACTCTATTATGAACTTATCAGAATATTATGTATTAAAAATCTATATAAACTTTAACAAACCTTCAATCATATTTTAATTAAAAATGGCGTCGTATTCCATTAAAGTAATGACCAAAATAGCGCGAAACAAGGTTTAATATTAGCATGAAAGCGGGTCAGGCGCGGGCGGGCGGCGGACGGCGGGCTAGGTACTACGCTCGGTTGGACTTGCATATTCCGCGAGGCGCTAAGTGCCGCCCGGCGACTCGCTGCTGAATTATCACAGATTCATTGTTATCATGATATATTGTTAATTCATTATGAAGATACAGTGGAAATAAGATGCAGTATCAGAGTAAAAGCGGGTCGCTGTGGAATTATAGAGTTAGATTTATGTAGAGCGAGTGAAGTTACAGTTATGCATTTGTATTGGTTATTTGTTGAATAAGAATTATTATTATAGTGGGTAATGATGGCGTCGCGTTCCATCAATTGAGAATATAGAATAGAAAAGTAGATCCTAAAAATTAAATATACATATAAAAATTGCTTTTATGTAGGTTTTAATGTATTCTTGCAAGAATTTAATATGACTTGTTCTAAATAAATCAAGCCTATTTCCTACTCGACTAAATGTTAGGAGTCCGTAATTCAGTATAGCCTGGTGGAAAGTGCTGGAAAGAAAAATAGGCATGTAGCGTTTAACACTAATTTCCAAGGATTTATTTTTAAAAAGCTGCTGAGTATTTAGTTCCTTTCCGGTAATAACCATTTGTAACTCGCTATTTTCTCTTCAACCGTTTTTAAATCATTTATTTTTGCAAGCGTTTGAACGAAACGTGTAACAAATATTGAAGTACGTGGTTTGGACACGCGCATAGAATATATTGTGAAGTAATATAACATATTGTGTATCGGTTTAATCGAAGGTTTGTAATGCTGAGCGGAATTTATGGTTTACTAGATTTTATAATTTTGAATTTCTAAGAATTCTGCCTTTGAACGATTTTTCGGAAAAATAAGTTGTATCGGTCAGTCAGCTAGGTAAGTGTCTGATGATATAGTAACTAAGAATTCGTTAACTATTTACATACACTTCAGGCGTTCTTTTATTCACATAAAAATTTAACGATACTTTAAAATTTAAATGGAGATGTGTTTAAGTGTCCTAGTTCCAAAGGGCGAGTGTGATTTTTATTTGTAAATAAGTAATGTTGTTGGGAAAGAGGGCATGTCATGATATTTTTGTTTCCGATACACTTAGGTTTCCTGTTGAATAAATAAACATCCAAACAAACCGAAATAACTTTATATATGGTACGATGGGAAGTTTCGCACCTACAACGATAGTTATTGTCAATCTGTTTTCCTGTTTACTTTTGAGCGATGTTTAGTCATGGATTTTAAGTACGGAAAATAGGTGTATGATTGAGTATTAAGAATTGAAGCGTTTTTAAGTTTCTCACAAGGTTAAATCTGTTGAAATGCTTATCTATCTCATAGCAACTCTGTCATAAAATCGAAATCTAAGGAAGAAAAGATGACATTTTTCATGAAGTAATCGAATTTAAAATTAATTATGAAATAGTTTCAAGTTAAATTTTTGAAATATACATATATATAGCTTACCAAAGTTTTACCCCGTACAAAGCAATTTTACGTAATGTTTTCATAAATATGTAGTGAATTTATGAAAAGCGCCGCTAATCCGTAATGAGAGGCAGCCGCGCGTCAAATGAGCAACAGATTACCGACTTGTGCCCGCGTCTCCCCCCACCCCCTCCGTGCGCGCCCCCACCCCGCACTCGCCCTCTCACTGTGCAAATTATTTACGCGTCATTTTATTAACTATTCAACTAATTTAATTAGCGAGTCAAATGGGATTTATCGCTGATTTGATGTGGGCTAGTTAGTCATTTATAGCTTGGTATTACGAGAACTTTAAAATACTCGTGGTAGCTATAGCTATCTATGTTTAACTGTAAATTGTTAGTCAAGTGGACTTGAGTCAATTACTAAATCAATAAAATTGCTTTGTGTAAATATGCTACATACCACCATATTTTCAAGGGTAATGTATAAATCTCATATACCTATTCAATATGTAACTACACCGTTATAAGAAACGAAATCTTTTTTGTATCTTCGTATAACTGGAGGTCATTAAATCACATTTTTCTCATCCGTCCGATCCTCCATATATTAAACCCACAAACTGCGATGGGCGCAGTTTTGTCCAAAACGGCTGAAACGAAATTCTATCAAATACTATTTTGCAGACATTAGGCGAACAACGATTTTCTACTCAATTTATTTTACGCTCCGTAGAAATTTTGGGACAGAAACAATTATTGTAATTGTCATAAACTTATTTTATTACGATGAAGATTTATATTTCTAATTTTAAGGAATGACTTATGTATTATAAAATCATCTGTAAAATCTTATTGTACAATCTTAAGGCTATTATAGTGCAATGTCTAGGATATAACTCGCCCCAATCAAACTATTGTACCGGAAAATTGCTCAGCCGATACATGAACTGCAATTTGGTAATGACAATGTTTAACTTTGGAATAATTGTAATGAGAAACGATAACAAAGCCTCCTTAATCTCTGCGCTATTGTTATTTACAAACAATGTACTTTCGGGTTGCCTGAGATGTTTTAGGTTATTACACAAGTTATTAATATATACGTATATATACTGTTTATTAAAGCGAAAGTTAGAACACACATTTGACTCTTTGTTATTAAATATTATTCTATGTAGAAAAACTTATAATTGACGATGGAAAATAGATGAGATATAGAAAAAAGGATAACAAAATCATGTAAATGATAATAATAAAACTTTCCTACTAACCAAACCAACTGTTATTATGTGTTGTACAATGTACATCTAACATCCTAGCAAAATAATGGAATGTAGTGAACAATAAAAACAAATGTGGAAAGGAGAAGGAAGAGTTCTGTCTTGCAAATATAAGCGCCATTCGATGGCAATTCAAACGTGTCTTTTCTATTATAGAGTTCATTGTAATTCTTTACGTATATTGTTACAACGTCAATAGCAATATGGGGTCGCTACTCCGTCCAGTCCGTAGCAGGTGAAGCGTAGCATCTCGTAGGCGAGTGCTACGAGCGTGCTTGCGCCGGACGCTACGCCACGCTACACTCCACTTGGCGAGATATGACAAAAGCCTTACAACGCGTATTGAAACGGACAATACGGTTTTCAATTTATATTGTCAACCTGCTTAGATCTATTTTCTGTCTCAATTCCTTTCAAGATTGAAGGCTTTCCTTATAAAGTATCCATATAACTGCCCGGGCTTCATTTATCTAAACGTGTCCTTTCTTACATAACAACTTAATAATACTTTTTTGAAAAATCTGTAATACCTAAATGTTTTTAAAATAATTCCAAGACTTCTTGCAAACTACTTTAATGGGGATATAGAACAGAAAGAAGCTAGACATGTATTTGAAAGCAGGAGTTTAAATTAATTTCGTGTCTAAAGTTCTGTGGAGTCGAGATAACTTTTAAACAATTAGTGAGATCGAGAGCAAACAGCTGGGACAAAGGGCTAAGTGTTTTAATGAAATGTTTTCAAATAATATTACTGTTTTTAAGCTTTTTTATTTTGAACTGCAATGATGAGTTATGTTGAAAATAATAATAATAATTTTACAAATACAAATATTTGGAGGATGTATAATAACTTATAAAACGTAATTAGTTTACAAGTAGTGTAATATAAAATACTACTACACATTTTACCTTTCGGAAAAGTAGGTAATTTGTAAATGCTTTTAATAATGGTAAAAAAAAGTATTTATTTAAAAACAAATGAGCAGTTTCATAATGCCGCTCTACTTATCACCAATGTAGTAATGTCCCAACAATGAAAAGGGAAAAGTTTAGGTGACAAAAACTCCATTAAAATCAGGCACAAAAATTGGACTTCAACTTAGTAGACATTAAAATATCCAATAAATTTTCATCAAACTTCTATCAGTATCAAGGAGCAATTTCAGAACAGTTTAAAAGTAAACTGGGTCCAGTTACGTTGATTTATGACCAACACGGAGCGAGGTGAGGGGAGAGGGGTGAGGTGGGGAGAGGGGGGAACGGGGGGGGGGGATGTTATTAATATGCTTGATCCGAGCTGATGCAACGATGTGAATACATTTACATAAGAGTACTGAGTAACTCTCGAAGCTAAATTGCTACGACCTGTATAAGAAATCAGAACTTGATAATAATCAATTTTCAGTCTGTCTCATATGGAACTCTAGCAATAATGTAGTAATATATCGGAAGAATAATTTCACGGGACGTTGTCACGGGAAGCAAAGAATTAATGTTGTTGTAAAATAACTGTATACAGTTGTTATACAATATATGTATGTAACCACAAGATATAAAATATGAAACATAACATTATTATGCACACTTCAGCAGCCTCTTATTATCCAATAATAAAACTTATGTTATAAAAAATAAATTGTGTAAAACAAACTAGTATTTCTGAGATGAATTATACAAAATTGGTTGTATCTGTTTTAATCAAACGTATCGCTGTACTGTATTCGTTTGGGTTACCAAAAAACGAATATGACTACATATTACATATTATTCATTAAGTAAATTTTATTGACTTTCGTTTAAATTAATATTTATTTAAGCGATTCAGATTGTATATCACTTGTATAAAATATATTATTGGAAAAACGTTATTCTCGTTATTTTACTCCGTTTTTTAATCAGCCTGTATTTATGATTCTCTCCAAGCACATTATGATACAATGCACTAAAGTCTGACATTATTGTATATACGAGTCAGGTCACGACTCAAGTCACACTAGATGTCCTAGATCCTTTTGTCCTTTGGAACAAAGCCACCTTAAATTATTTAATGACTCGCGAAAAGTCGCGTAATGCTCTCATTATGTGCTGAATGAGCGATCCACTCTCACACGGGGAAATAAGAGCAAGTGAGATTTCACGTGTCAAAATGCTTTTTCAAGTCTTCATCCCCGTGTTTGTGTTTTCAGACGCGTTTGAGGTGAGCCCATCTGTGGAGGTACTTCAGTCGCAATGCAAAGCACGTAGGATGCAAACAGTATTTGCTGTTGTTATTTGTTACATAGGATTTAAATTCTTATGTATTTACTTTTTGTATTCAATAATTACGATAACTAATATTCAATATTTGTGAGCATAAATATTAAAAAAAAAATGTATTCCTTATAACGATTAAGGTAACAGAATCCTCAACAAATGAACCGAACAAAACAAAGGTGTCTTGTGTCAGGATTGTTTTTGTAAGGTAAATGATGTGAAAGTAAACATTTATGTGTTTATATTTAGTCATATTACTGTTTAAACATTTTAACGTAAATAAGAAAAAATATGAATGCGATATCCCGGCAAAATTTCTTTCTCGAAACCAAGCATATTTTGATCTTAAAAATGAAATTAATATTATTATAAGTATGATGGTATTGATGGTACTGAAAATAATAAAGTTGTGCGAAATAATTTAAAAGAGCAACTATGGAGTTTCTTGCCGATTCTTCTCCATAGATACTGCTTTCCGAATCGGTGGTAAATGTTAAAAATATGTATTGACGTTTCAAAAGTGCTTCTCGAAGAAGTCTAATTGAATAAATAAATGTTTGAGTTTGAGTTTGAGTTTAATACCTATAAATAACACATAATACGTATTGATTGAAACAACGATTTTAGCAATTAAAGTAGCTGCGAAGTAACAACGATAGTTCACAGAAATAACAAAACATACATCAGCTATCGAGTAAAACACGCCTACCAATACCAATCTTTCGAAAATCGAAAGTAATTGAAATCCGTTACAAATTGGACGAAATCCTGAATTCATTGTTTGACTAGACCTCAGCTTAGTTACCACTAGTTCAGTTTAGTAGTTCAGTGGGTGAGCCGTGACTCCAATGAGTTATTCAGCCATGTATTGAGGGCAAAGCTCAAAGGGTTACCTAATGAGGAAACCGGTATATCCTGGATTTTAATGTTTAATGACCGAGCCTTACCGGGCCTTTGGAATAACGCAACTTCACTCGATTTTTAAGAAACTTAAGTGCGGGAGTTTGCCTAAATTATTTTTAATAAACGCTTTAAGAAATCATAAAGATGTTTACTCCATTTGAATGAAAAATACATAATTGGGTGTTATGTATGGTTATACTGTTTTACAATATATGTATCAATAAATATACAATAAATGTTATCAAATCATACAGTAACGACTAAATGGCGATTGTAAATTTAAATTGAATTATGTAGTTACGGAGTCCGAATATTTTTGGAATATAATATTTTGAAATATGTGATGAAACGTTTTCATGTTATTATATTATTACATACAGATGAGCTATTTTCGATTCATTAATACACTTACAGTATCCGACATGTATTGATGTTTATTTCTCGACCAACTTAATTTGCGACAAAATAGGTATACATGTGAAATATGAAAAATTGAGTATGTTAGCTCCTATTCGTGTCGGTCGTTGACGCTCATTTTGTGTTGTCTTTTTGTGAAGCTGTAGGTGACGTCTAAACCTTTTTCATTGCAATTTTGCGCCAGACTCGCGCTAAAGACAATGGCCATTCGTGAGGAGCTCTCGTTCTTTCGCCTCTTCTTGTAAAATTTAACACGTAATTGTTAGATGCTGATTCACTTACTTTAACAAAATTATATTCGTTTGGTTATATTTAGTCGAACTTTGATTAAAATTTATATGATTTAGATTGCAATGATAGCATTTTTCATAGTTTATAACTTACCTCTTTCGTACTCTTATTTTGCGGTTTTTATGTGGAAATCTCCGTTAAATATTAATGTTTCTTTAAAAACATTCATATGTATCTTGATCATACTCATCTATAAATAGAAGTATAAAAAAATCACTCAGCATATCAGTCACACAAGTAAAACATGCTCACACCAACGATGCAAAACCAAATCAGATTGATATCCATATACGTCATAAATATAGTAAACCCGTATCGCAAATATCATAACAGAAAAATAATATTATTACAAAAAGAAGTCACAAAAACAAGCAGCTATTGTGCGGTGGGGCTGTAACGAGCGAGTTTGTCTCTGACAGGCTCCGCGCCAGTCGCGACTCCAGGCAACGATGTGTCCAGTCTAATCACGTCTGCTCTGCTAATTTGCTGGGACTTTATTATAGTGTTGTGGTATGATATTGTTTTGTTCATTATGTCTGGAAATTAAAGAAGGATATTTCATAAAGCATTGACGCTTTTTTTTTAGAACTCTTTTTAACGGACGATCTGTGTTTCTTTGATGAATAATGATATGATAAATTTTGTAATTTGGTTGTTTCAAATTTCAAACGTATTATAAGTTTAAGAACGATCGAACAACTAAGACACCCAGCGGTTGTCTGCAAACTTCAGGACATAAAAAGCTGATCTTCTTGGCTCTTCCCGTAAAATATACGAGTGACACTGGACACACATGTTAGAAGCATCTAACTACATGCAATAGAGAACTTCACTTAAAGAAGCCATATTATATCAGTGAAATAAATACGCCTTGAACAAATATTGAGCCATATTTTGATAAAAGCTCAGTGAAACATTGCGGCTAATTTAAGTAATTTTTGCATGAAGACAGGCGCGGGGGATTGTTTGTGGCGGCCGTGTTTGTGTTCACAATTTGTCGCGAGATTGTTTGCAAGTTGCTGCCAACTCGGTCGGCTCCAATCAACGCTCGCCGCTCTTACATAATTGCCATGACACTTCCGACTACTTTCCCTAACTGTGTATTGTATTTATTATTGTTGCGGTGTTTGATATCAGTGTAATATTTCTTCGCATTAAAAGAACGTGAGCGCGGAGTTTTATTCCTGAACTCTACGGAAAGCCTTACTTTTATTTAATTCTAAATGTGATGAAAAATGAAATTAGTTACCTAATATATTACCTGCATAGCTTTAAAATATACATCATATGAAACAAATACATATTACAATAATTTTTATTGTATGCATGCAATATGAAAATGGTAAATAATTTCGTAATAAAACATCAGTATCATTGTGTGACGCTTCAGTTAAAACTTGTCGTAAATGGCCGGTCATCAATATTCGTTGCGATGCTTGTTGCAAGCGACAGCATTACATAAATATTGCCATATCAGATATATAATAACTGGGATGTCAATTCGGAAACATTGTAGTACGTGTTGAACATGCTTTCATACTAATTTAGTTTTATTAACTTTAACTCTAACGTGTATTTAATATTATTCAAGTAGACTTCTTATAGAAGCGCTTTTCAGTCTTAATACATAGATTATATAGTATTTTCCACCAGTTCAGAAAGTTTCTATACAGTAGAGATGACTCTTTAGTTGTTCTTTTCAAATCAGGACAATTTTACAATTCTAGGTAAGTATATGTTATGTGTTGTGCTGACCTTCCTGCCTGCAGTAGTTTGCGCTACAAGTGGTTCTCGGTGGACTTAAAAAAATAAATATATCCCGCAAGATGCGGAGGCATTTAAGGCATAAAAGATTATGTATTATGCTTTAGCTTCCTGTGTTTATAAAAAAATGGTAAAAAATTAAAAAAATCAATTTTATTAAGAAATAATAATACAATAGCTATTGGCACTTTAGTAAATCTATACACAATAAGTTGGTCACATAGGTCTCGTATAGTGTATTCTGCATGAAGGCGCTGCGATAGTTTCTTATCGGGCAGTGTGCACGCAGCGCCGAGCGTGTAACGAGTTCTCAGCTGCAGCGCCTCCCAGACGGAAAACTTTGTCACACTGCTCTATAATAAGATCTATAATGTATACTTGTAACGCAAAGTGTCTGTAACTAAACTCATCTCAAATGAAAAGGCAGTTTTTATTTATTATTTATTATTTATGCAGTACAAACATAACTTTTATAATTAAATTAATATCAACTAGACAGAAATACACTGAAGGATGATAAAATATTTAATATTATTTTTCTAGGCGAATAGATAAGTAGAACAACGTTTGACATGTAATAATATCAATACTTTTCTTACTATTCTTCAAAGAAAAATATAAAGGTTCAAATAGAATACACATAAAACCGATAACCGTCCGGAAAATCGGAGATAAATCAGGCCGCTTTCTAACGCAAGCTCGAATTCAAAACTTTTTTATGCTCGTAACCTTCAAGGGCGGCGAGAAAAATCAACGTTTAATCTTATAGTTTTATAAATTCGGAATGTTAATTCATTAATGTCATATTTAAGGTGAATGTACGCCTTTATCAAGCAAAGACAATTCAATGTGGCTCTTAAAGCATCGACACAGTATACACAACACTCTTGAAAGTGCAATCAATCACAACACAATAAATATTTCACATTTGAAACATTATGACTGTATGGTTATGCAGTTGAATTTCAACCAAATGTCTTTGATTTTAGTTTTATAGTAGGTATTCCGTTGAGCACGAAAATTATTATTCAGGTAAAATTTCCATTGCTCTAACGTAAATAAATTTTCATTTGAATTGGAAACTGAACAATGCAGTGTAAAACTCTCATTCCTGAATGTTACTTTGTAATGAGCCAAGTAATTTGTATCGGCTCACAACAAAACAAGGATTTGTTAGTCCAACGAATCGCGTTTGCTTTTCAAGTGATTTTTTGTAGCAGTAATGTTTAATTTTTGGAAGAGGCGTTCTATTTAATTTTAACTTGGCGAAAAGCGTTGTTCCGATAGGAATTCATTTTCTGAAACATAACATTTTTGGGACTTTATTATTGAAAAGATGTTAAGTTTATGACTAAATAAATTGCGGATGATTGCAGACCAAGTTCAGTCAGTCGAACCTCCACAGAGTTTTGATCTCTGAGTTTTGAAATTTTTTCATTGTTCATTCTGTTTGTATAATAGTATCTATTGATTCAACTCTATAAATAAAGCTATCAAATGTGTGAAAAGCATGATGTGAAATAACGATGTTTATTTTTCAAAGCGGCTTGAACAAATTTTATGAAAATTATAATGGATAAACCTAATTTTTATTTATATTCGATAGGGAAAGGTAGGAGATTAGGTCGTAAATTATTTTTATACCCTTAACGCTTCAATCCATCAAGCCATTAACGCTAAGTGCCTGTCTAAAAAATACATACATTCTCGCCTTTAAGATATAGCTTCACAAAAAGTGTCTAATTCGGTTTCTCTCACTGTGTAGTGTAGTATTAATTAAACTAAGTTTGCCAGTTATAGTAAATTGAATTCAGGGACACTACAAATATCCGTAACATGATAAAAACTAATGGGTTCCTGGTGAGCGGCGCGGGCGTATAATCCGAGCGGTGGCGGTGGACCGACAAATAGCGCGCATTCGTTCTGCAGCTGAATTGACGCAGTTTTTGTGTTCCCTCAAACGTTTGCGACTTTAATTATATTATATTGAACAAACAAATTATCGGAGATGTTCAAACGGTCATAGAAAATGTTAAAATGAACCCAAATTGTATCTAAAATCACAATACGAGAGAAAGCAGTAGAAGTAAAAAAATAATAATTTTAGATTTTTTATCCATCTAGGTAGACGTATGTATTACAAAAATACCATACGCCAGCTCATTAGAAACACGTATCGCAAAACTAGCTACATGAATAATATAAAAAAAAACAACCATTAGCTATCTAGAGTTTCAAATAAATACTACTAATAAACTAATTTTAATATATAATAGAAATCTTTCAGACACTTGAAACCATGAAATTTGTAAAATTAAATCCAATTAGCCTATTTTGAAGCGTATTTGAGAAGCTTGGAAGGGATGTTTCTTCAGGTAATTCAAGAGTGCTAGAGTAAATTAAAGGTTTATATTAAAATATATTATATTAAAATATATTTGGTAATTAATTATCTTATAATATAAAGATACGTTACCAATTTCTATTACGATACCTTTTTAGAATCTACCGTAATTGATTTGAAAGCTACATTTGAATAAAGGCACAACTAAGATATCTAAACCGCACAAAAACTTATCTTTATAATAACAAAGATTTACAACGCAAACATAAGGCAAAAAGGGAAATAAAGGCGAGTTGTAAAATAAGCAAAAGCAGAAATATGTAAATATTGAGATTCGTAGTGTATTGTGCGAGTTATCGAAGCCGTAAGCTCGTCGATATTCCGTCAGCGGCGGCTCCGTTACGACGCTTTCACATTTTATTGGCGACTTTCCGCAGGATTTACTTTATTTGACACACATTTATAACTTTATAACTATATTAACACGTGAATTGAATTTTTTTATATCACAAGCCATTTAGCCTAAAGAGATTTATCATTTTTGAACTGATCACACGAACGACGTCATTTATATTTATTAAATAATGTCAATAAACTTTACAAAATAGGAGCATGTAGTCAATCGGTGGCTCTGGTATCGTAGCATCCATATATCACTGTAAAATTGTAAATGTCTTTGGTCTTTTCATATCTTTGATAAGTTGAATGAATGACCGAAGTCGAGAAGAATTTGTGTATTTTCATATTTGAATTGGTTATGTTATTTTCTGTTTTGCAAGGCGTTTAATTTTTTTTCAATATTTTATATACTAAAAAAGGACGATCTTTTAATTATTAGGTAATTGTCAAAATATGTACACAAAATTACAGTACTCCCAAACTGATAATGCGCATAGAAAAATTCGTCACTGTTCGGCAACTGTCATTTTCCCCGAGCCTCCGAAGACGATATGTATATAGAGTGGTTAAATGTATTTTCTTCATGCGTAGTTTATTAGAATAATGAGTTTAATAGTGATTTTATGGTAAAAGAGATAAGTAACGAAATTTGTTTCGATAATTCAATGTAAGTTAATAGCGAGGATAAGCCACACGATTGCGAATATATATAATTGTCGTATTGATTTACTTGGAAAATTCTATACTTAGAACTATTAAAATGTCTACTGAAGCTGGCGTAATGATGGATGTATGCAAGGTTAAAATTTATAAAAATGATATATTTTACAAAGTTTATATTTAAAAAAATGATTTACAAATACTGGTTTACATTTAAATTTTAGAAATCTAATCATTAAAATCTCAGTCCAAAGAATTTACAGAATCAGGGATTATCTCTATTTCTGATATCGTAGAATGATCAGAACGTTCATTATGCTCTTATTAATTTTCACTTTCCCCAAGTTGCTATCTGCTACCTGTGTAAATAATCATTCTATCGGAAAATTCAATTTTGAAACAAAACTAAGAAGGGTATGTAACAGCAGCTCTATATAATTCCATACAGAGATAATACGTGCGGTCACCACCAATATATAAAGACGACTGACGGATTTTTGAATTTTTTGACTGACAGGCTACCGTCACCTACCGCCCGAATTGTTTTCAATTGTGTATGACTCTGAATTGACTCCTATTTCTTTCGAACAAGGTGCAAGATGCAAGTGCATTGTTTAGGGCACTTACGATTCAATGATTCGGGGTGATTCGGGTGTTTCTGGAAATACGATAATTAGCGAAGATCTGCATGCGCATTATTAATTTTGGAGTATTGTATGGCATTCCTGTTTGACTACAATCCCTTATAAATTACGTCGTTTACTGGACGTTGTCAACCTTAAAGCTTTATTTTTATACACGAAAAGCATTCTTAAAATGTTACTTTAGTATCGCCGTCACAAGAATTGCAATCACGAAAAAATTTTCTTTATGAGCCCCGCTCATTCATGCCTTGATATAAAAACTTTATTTTATATCGCTTTTATTAGGACTCCCGTCAGTTACGAATGTAGTTTAGGAGCCTACATGTATTCATTTAATAATTTCATTTTGACTTTGAGTAAGTAACACATTGTATTATAATGTGAACACTAGTCGCTTATTCCTGCTACACCAAGAGCAAAAAAAATCTTTCCAGCAATTTTTGAAACAATGTAATAAACAATTAAAAAGTATAAAGTTTTCTATTCTTTAATTTAAATATGTTACATATTGATCCAAATGAGGAAAATAATATTATGTTGTTAGACGTAACTTTTGATTTGGTATTTTTGTGGATGAATGGTTGTCAATGTGGTTGTCATTGTTTTATGTCTGAGCATGCTTAGCTGTCGAATACTATAAATTGCCGCTTTCCTTTGACTCGTGGCGCATTCGTACGAATCGTGCCTAGGG
>CAJQZM010040242.1:0-27777 GCA_907164665.1 Colias nastes | reverse complement strand
GCATCGCGCACTTCTTAACCGACTTCACACTCTCTTAACCGAGCTTGCATTTTGATAGTAAAATTCAATAATTTGCAAGTGTTGTTCGTTCGTAAGTCGATTCATGGATAAATTATAGACCAAACTGAACAAGTTTGATAAAGACACAAGACACGATTCACGCGTGATCTATCAAAAACAGTATTGCCAAAAAGATACCAGCAAAAAAATCACCCTTTATAAGCTTACAGTCGAGTCAAGTGTTTCATTACCACCAACCATTGCGATAAGCGCGACTGCAAGCCGCATTTTCCAAGAAAATAAGCGATCGAATGTTACTCTGGGATAAAACTTTATTCAACGGAGAAAATTAAATTTTCACCGTAAAATGTAACATAAAATTATTTATTTTCCGGTACAGACACCTCAACCAAAATCGGAAAGGTAGCGAAATGTTCTTGGAACTATTATTTTATAATGAGAAGGAATTCCTATTTAATTTACAATTTTTATTTTTGATTCTCAAATGCAGTTAGTAAACATGCGGATTTTGATTGTCGAAGAGATCAACATGGATATCGGTGCCATGTAACAGGCAAAGGAGCGATTTTTCTCGAATTATGGACGCAGTTAAAAATGTAAACCATACTTACATACATTAGAATAACATCTAGTTTCTTGTTTATCCACATCCACATCCATATTCAATGTAACTTATTAAAGTATTCGATAATTGTTCAACATATTATGAGAAAAACTGCTAATTCCCGTAGAGTGCGGTAGAAACCTCTCTCACACTCTCTTCCTATAAAGTTTCCCTGGAATAAACAACGCAGTAATAATGTTAGCATCATCGCATGCAAGCTTAACTTCGCCAGCAAACCTCCCGTAAACATTCCGAGGGCAAACAAAGCCCCACTGGAACATATTATTTTACAAAGTTTTTTTGTTGTAAAACTTCAGTAAAGGTAAATTTTGCAAAAACGCATAGTTACAGTTATTATAAACCCAAAAGCAATCTTCAGTGCTATAATATTCACCTAGAAATTGTACAATGTATAGTTTATGAACGCTTCTTTTAACAGACGACAATTTCATTATATTTTCATCCCAAAAGTATTCTGAATCTTAAATAGGGAGCAATTATTCATTGTAGATAGTCTTATGTAAATGAGAAATAATATTCCACCTGGGCTTAAGTTTAATTAGTTTATTAATTTTTGTTTTTCCTTCATATCTAAGAACGTATATACAGATTTTTCCTTGAGTATAAAAATAATATACCACAATCAAGCCAAATATAAACATAGTAATTGGTTTCAAGTATCTCATCTGAGTAATTCTACGTATGTAACGTGCGACCTTCAATTACTGCTTTTTCTAATAACAATAAAAATTTGAATATTCATATACTAGGCGAACCGTATTTTTATTTCGTTTCCTTGAAATGTGTACAAGATCCCGACGGGGATATTAGTCACGGCGGAGTCACGACGCACGCGGAGGGACGCGAGCGGCGTGGACACATAATATATAGGGACTTAGCCGTGATGCGTTTACTGAATTATATGGACGTTCTTTCTATTATACTTAAATATTGAAAAGATTTATAATTGCTAGCTTTTTTAGTACTGTAAGATGTAACTACATTCGAAATAGGCAGAATTATATTATAGGCATCTCAAAACAATCTTAATACCTTCAAATCAAACTCGTGTCATCTCCAGACCAGAGTATATAATATGTTCTGTGCTCCAGACTCAGCACACGACGTACAATGTCAGTGGAAGCCAATAACAGGCGCCCATCCACTACGTATCAGTTCACAGCAATGGCAGTGTCGCTTCATTCTCTCGTTTCCCTTTTTGCAAGCGACATCCTAATAGCAAAGTTTTCGCCAGAACAATACGCGGGAAACAACGAAGAGATTTTTGCTTCGCTATCTACTTTCTAAACGACTGTGTCTGGAGGCATGTATGTTCGCTTTTTTGAGTAGTTTTTCGTGTAAATTATTAGTGGTACAGAACTTTTAAATAATTAAAATCTTAATAAAGTAAAATTGCTTACGGAATTTACTGATTCACCACTTATGCAAATTTGCATACAGGAAATCGCTGGGTGGTACATGCGTATTGAAATTTGTGATAAAAGTTTTTCCCGTGAATAATAGCGTGCAAAAGTATTTCATAAATGTCAGATATTAGAAAAATCTAATTTATGAACAATATACGGAGCAACGAGACTATAATTACAGCAGTAATCTTACTTTGTGTGACGGCTAATTAAGAGGTCGGTCTCCGAGACAGACTTGTAAAGAATGAGCCCATTAGTCTTCAGCTTATAAACTGAAATGACCTAATTTAGAAAAGTGTAATAAATGTCCCTATAATCTGTTATTCGGCCCGTCTGATGAGCACAATTCACAATTAGGCGTCACCTTAATCGATGTCATTATAGACGGGCTTTACGCTTAGCAGTTTTGTTCATATATTTTAGTACAATTTATCTAATTTTATGATTGATGTTTATATTACAAAGCTCGTAGACATTTTTATGAAGAACATGAAGTTCTTCAAGGAAGATAAAAAATCGTATTTAAATAACCAATCGTTGAAACCGAAAACATACATAAAATAATGGAGATGTTTAATTATTTGTACTCATTTTTCCTCCATATTCAGAAGAAATATTATAAAAAATTGTCGATTTAAAGCACGATGACATCAAAAATAAAAGAGCTGCGAATGATATTTTAAATGTTCCAGTAAATAAATGGGTATTGTTTCTGCTTGAGACTTTGCTTTGGATCTCACCTGCTGGCAAAACTTGAAGCCCGGATATTAATAGTCCCTCTCCCCCCCTCCCCCCACCGCTCCGTATAGCTCCATAAATCATGCTCTGGAGCGAAATGTTGCATAGTTTAAGAACCATCTCTTTGTGTGAATTATTTTCTATTCTAAATTTGTTTCATATCTCCATCAGTTGAGGCATTTGCTGTTTGTTTCAGCTGTGATGATGAGGACAGAAGCCTCGTTTAGACGTAAATATTACCCTAACACATGAATTCAAAAACATCTTTAAATAATTTCGAATAATCCTTCGGATGATTGATTGCTCAAGAAATGAATGATGAAAAGGCACTTCCACTATCAATATTATTCTATCTTCTTGTATTTAAATTTTCTTAATTATCATAGAAAATGAAGTTCTGTTTGTGAGTTTGTAAGTTTTAGCATGGTGGAGGTAAGGTAAAGAAAAGCCCATGTCTTTTGTATTATGACAACAATTGAGTATATTATTGTTCCAAATAGAGGTATCTTATATAGAACAATATTAAATAATATTACTGAACTGTTGCAAAATTAAGTTTCGTATGCTTTAAATGAATTGAAATGAAAGTGGAGAAAGTCTGACTTAGGCATCAAAACAATAATTATTTCTGAAATTGCTCTTGTTTTGCTTGATACTTCTCTCTAATAAAGTTAATTTTATGCGGTTAGACGTTACAAAGGTATATATTATAACATATATAATCAAATAAATTGAATTGCGTGAACCATACGTGGTGAAGATTCCGAGTCTTCATAACTTGACCTACACAACAACCGTTCGTAGCACTTAGCTACAAGTTGCTACGCTTCACTTGCTACGGGACTGTGCTCATTAACGAATGAATGGTCAAAAGAAAATAAACAAATTGAGATATAATTTGGTTGGCAAAAGATAATATTTACGAAATGTTAATTAAATATAATATTCAAAATGTTGAAATTAAAAGCTTAACATGAATTAAATAACCGTTTCAGTATTGTAATATTTGAATCAATGTTTTGAATAGTTAAAGGTGATTGTGATGATAATCAAATAATATAATAATTCGTGAATTATGATACATAAAATATAAATACGAGTGTAAGATCACACCAATGAAACAAGTCGCTTTCAATATATTAACAATGAAAGCATTAAGATTAAAATCGCGGTTTTACTCGCGTTGTATCCCCATTATAATAATCTTTTCTATTTAAAAGACAAACACACATTCACGAATCTGCCCTGTAAAACTTTCACGTTTATGGTATTAGGAGCATGTTGTTGCTTAGTACCGTGGTTTCCATGTGACCTTATCTGCTCTATAATTACAAGAGGTCTAAAGAGCATTACATTCCAAGTAGTCCATTGAAAAGTTACATTTGGGGTTGCATTTCTTAGAGGACGCAATTTTATTTTTTTGATGTGTAGGGGGGGTCAGTGAGAAGCTATCAGCAAGTTTGTGGGGTCGCCACCCTTGTCCCACGGCCGCCATCTTGAAAATAGCGGAAGATATGGTTTATACGATATATCTCTTAAACTGTTTATCTGATAAAAAAAATTTGTTAACATTATTTGTTGCAAATTAAATTCTCTACAATTTTGGTCCAGTAACTTTTTGTCGTAGAACTATAAATAAAAAAGTTATAAGCGAAAATGTTCAGATAATAGAGATATTTATATTTTTCAATAAAACTTTTTTTTATCATTTTACGAAGAAATGATATCAGACCATTTTTGTAGATTTTTTTTCGAGGAACAACTTTTACATACAACATTTTTTCATAAAGTCAATAGCTAAGGTTTTAAAGCGCTCCGAAATTAATACTATTTTTCAGTACTCTTAGCTATACGTTATACATATATTATGTGTGTACTAATAATTATTTGTCATCAGTAATTGTTTTTTTTGTTATTATAATATTTTTAATAATTATTAATTTTGCAATATTATTAATAATTAATTATTGACTCTTTTCCCCACCACCCAGGAGGTAGAGTCTGGAAGCACGTTTTTTTTTACGTCGAAAAGCAGGGCTGAAATGTTCTGTTCTTGCAGTGCTGCATGGGAAAAGAGCCAATAGCCAATATATGTATAGTTATGAGTACTGAAAATTAGTACTCACTTCAGAGCGCTGTAAAACCTTAGCTATTGACGTAATGAAAAAATGTTCTATGTAAAAGTTGTTCCTCGAAAAACAATCTACAAAAATGGTCTGATATCATTTCTTCGTAAAATGATAAAAAACAATTTTATCGAAACATTTAAATAGCTCTAATTTCTGAACATTTTCGCTTATAAATTTTTTATTTATAGTTCTACGACAAAAAGTTACTGGACCAAAGTTGTAGAGAATTTAATTTGCAACAAATAATGTTAACAAATTTTTTTTATCAGATAAATAGTTTAAGAGATATATCGTAAAAACCATTTCAACCACTATTTTCAAGATGGCGGCCGTGGGACAAGGGTGGCGACCCCACAAACTTGGTTTTAGCTTCACATTGAACCCCCCTACACATCCAAAAAATAAAATTGCGTCCTCTAAAAAACGCAAGGTTAGGCCAAAAAAATGTAACATTTCAATGGACTAAAGGTTTGTTCTTGTAATGGATTGCGACGTAAACGATTTTCATTTATTTGTAAAGCGTCGCAAGTGCGAGTCAGATCAAGATGAATAGCGTTTGGAACGACGCACATATTATGGTAAGCATTCTGCTTTAAATCACGGCCCGTCTCCGGGGAGGCTGACACTAATATACCGCCGCAATTATACCATACCCAACTTTACATATAAATAAGTGTATAGGTACACACAAATAAAAAAACCGTCGTGATTGCAAGGCCCATGATACTTACAATGACATGAATAGCATCGAATTAACTATCAAAACTTGTAAAAACTATTTTATATTCACAGAGTAAGTGAAATGTGCTTTTTGACGTGCTATAAAGTATAACCAATCATCCATATCTCATCATCATATTCTTACATCATCAAACACACTTTCTTAAATACTTACAGCATTGGAGCCTATACTACTTATATAAAATGCTGACGAGTTAAAAGGGGATTGTTATACGGTTGTAAGAGCTAAACTTAACACATGCGTTATAAGAGTAATTTCACAATTCAGAAATTTTAACAAACTGCCTCACCAGAACAACCTCGTAATTAAATTTTATTATTTTCTCAATTCGACTCTTAATTTCTTTAGTTACATAATATTCTGATACTGGCTGTGAGAAAAGATAATGTTGATCATGAGTTCGATCTAGTACTTTAATAAATGTTTCACTGTTTCAACAACGTTGTAAATAAGAATGATCCCACAAATATAATATTCGAATGTAAACCGCTACTTTTAGAAGTAATACAATAAGTTGGGAATACATTTCTAGGAAAAGCTGTAGTAATATTATTGTTGGAGAACCAACAGCGTATTAATTAATGCTTTAACGTAGTTGAGATGTGGGTAATAAGTAATTAATAATATTGTCTGCGTCAGAGACACGTGGTTGCTCGCTGATATTAAATCAAAGGTATATCTTGTGTATCCAGAGAATGTGTTAGATATTATTATATCTACCGGGTGTAATCGTTAAGTGTGCGCAGGCAATTATTCCGTAACTATTACAGATATCAAAAAACTTTAAACTGATATTGTAAGTATATACCTAATGAGTAAAATGACAATAATAACTTTTTAAAAATAAAACGAGAAATATCAAAAAAAAATTACACTTCGCACATAATATGCTCTTACATATAACTTTTTATTTGCGGTTAATTAATATAATTGTGTTAAAACCGTTATTATATTAATTAATTACATCACTAGGAAACCCGATCAGTGCGTATGTGCTTCGGTATTACGATTTAATACATACATATAGTTAGGTACAAGTCCATATAGAGTTACCTGAAGAAAGTTTGGGCGCCGGACAATGGGCATGTTGGGAAGTCGAAACTCGCAACATGCACTTAACATAAAAGTCGTTCCGTTCGTAGACAGCTTTCCGATTGCGACCTGCCCCGTAATGGGACCTGAAACTTTTTATATTACGCTTTGCTGTTCAATAAGTATTTCCAACTCCAAATAATATGGGATTATTTGGTGGAAATAAGGATAATCTTTGATAAATAATATCATATGAAATCTTTAAAATGGGCATTTTGTAAATTGTATATTGGCTCATGTAACGTGCCTTTAACGACAACCCGGATATAACTCTTAACTTGCGATCATTCTCAGAAATATCATACGAAGCAATATCATGAGGCTGAGCTTGGCTTTTAAATATTTATTTAATGAACAAATTGATTGTTTCTTTTTATTTTCGATGCGATTATATTGTAAAGAGCAAACAAAATATCAGTATACATATATTCAGTTAGTGTTTATGAAATTGCATAAAGACGGTCAATCTTTATTTCTGTAGGCAGACTCTACAGTTAGAAATTACAAGAGAAATTCAAATTAACCTTCATATGACTCGACGTTGTACTCATTAATTTCAATCATATTTAAATTACAAGCTTTATTCAAAGCACAACAAAAACATGGCAAACCGCTGAAGCTTCATATCGCGACAAAAACATCGCTCTGCGGTCATATCCCCACCGCTAATACCAGACTAGTCGACAACTTGTTATTAATCCCGACTACGATATTAACTGCGACAAGAACTTAAAACTAATTTAGAGTTCAGTACTATAGTATGAATGGATACAATCAAGTGACCTGTGCAATGAGATATGCAATGAGAATGACCAATAAAAATGATAAAAATTATCGCTGCAAGTTTCATATAATTATAATGTCTTTAATGATTTACTATTCGTTTATTCATTGAGTTAAGTAATCCTCTTTAATAAATTTACGAAGTTTTAATTCTGTTTGTTAAATTAATACGATAAGCGTATTCCGATAATAGCATGTATAATTTCCCGCTGATTTTATTACGAATCGGCGCGTTAACTTCGACTGACATGTGTCCATACATGTCAATGAAGCGGTTTTATTGGATTTATTAATTACGTGCGAATGGAAATAATCTCTATTGTATGGTTGAACGTGGCTGGCTAAATTCGGTCGTTGTACGGGTTAGTAATACATTTGGAGTCAGCATTTGACGTGATAACATTGCATTACAGAATAAATTGTGATTTAGCGGACATGCAGACACGGGTCGCATTAAGTGCTCAGAGCATAATCATCAATCATGTTACGTTCAATTTCCATGTTTATTATAATTTATTATGTATTATTTATGCAAACTATAACATTGGAAATATTCACATGAACATTCATATCGAAAAGGAGGCCCACGAATCATAGTATAGCCCTTTGTATGCAAGTTGAAACGGAAACGCATCAATCAAAAATAACTATTCTTAATCTATTAATTTAATTCACGTTGTATGTAAATAAATGTACATGTGTTTATACAATTTACAGGCAAATGACCACAAGATAACTCCCCACAACTATGCCCCAACAGCTCCGCGATCTCAAGTATGCTTTTGTGTCTGCTCTAATTTAATCTCACGAGCTGTTCCGAAGTCTAGCCGTCTTCGCCACTGGACATGTTAATAAAATTTGACGTGTTTGTAGTAGCTGAGGTAACTTAAGACTTAGCAGAAGGCTCTCTGCCTAGTTGGCTTGAAAAGTATTCTGTAATGAAGAATATCGGTTGTTAAAGTTAAAATTATCGAAATCGAATATTATTGAACGCGAGGGAGTAGAATTAATCAAACTCAAACATTTATTTATTCAATTAGACTTCTTTTAGAAGCACTATTGAATCGTCATTACATATTTTTTACATTTACCACCGATTCGGAAAGCAGTATCTATGGAGAAGAACCGGCAAGAAACTCCATAGTTGCTTATAATATTACTCCTTTTATATTCGTGTAGGCAAGAAGGCCCACGGGCGGTAGCTAGTAAAGTTGTAAAAATGAGCTGCGTTATCCAGCTCTCTTCTTCTATTATAAGGATATCGGCCGCTTTCAATTTCATATCGATAATTCCTCTATAATGGACCATTGTGAGCTCAAATATATTCTCATATCGCTATCCTAAGTCTAATTTAGCTTCGGAAAAATTTATTTTCTCGAAGAGCTTACCTTTCTTTTTTTATGAAAGTAAAATTGTGAACTTTTAAAATAAATGCATTATTTATTGGAAATTAATGCAAAAAATGTTGGACTGATAAAGATAACGCTTCGGATAAAGAGAACGCTTCAAGAATTCGATATTTTGATGATGGTTGAAGATGTACAGTGTAATGTGAACAGTAGTTATTATATAGGTGTATTTATAATATATGGTTACATTATTATACTTTCACATAATATTATAATCTATCTTTTTTATTATATAAAATATAAATCTGATTTAAATGTATATAAAATGTTTCTGGGATTAAGATTTTTAAAACCCATTTTAACGTAACATTCATGTCTTTGACCTCGTAAGAACTACTTTCCGCGATCTCGCCGCTAAATTAGCCTTTCATTCCCTCAGCTCGTGCTCCAATTATTTTCATAATATTACACTTTCTACTCATATTTTATCTAAAAAAAATACTATGAACAAATAGTGTTATCACAATAGAGTTCTATCGAAAAAAAAATCATCTGTACTTTCATATACGTCATGTGTAGTAAAATAATTTCATATCCTGGATATTCGTATAAAAAGTTTTATTTGAAACTTGGCGATGCGCAGTTCGATGCAAATATTAAAATCGGTTACATTTACTCCATTTCTCGAATATCGCTAGCACAGTGTAAGTTGTAGTGTTACATAGACAACACACTCTTTGCTCTTCCAAGTGTAATATGTATGTAAATGATGTGCCCGATTATACCGAGCCAGAGCTTCTCCAACTTTACTGAACAAATATCTTTATTGATTTTTTTTCCTAAACATTATAAACAATTTTAATGGATTTATAAAAAAATCCCATTGCGTAGGTACCAAGTAAAACAATCCATTCTTCAGTTTTTCATAAAATTATTTTAATAATAATAACATATTCTCTCTACTGCTGACTCGTTCAATCTACATGTTCTTCCACTCAACCCTACTCATTTCTTCCCAAACTGTTCTCCATCACTTCTAGACCTTATCCTTGTTTCTAATACTGATCTTGTGGGCAAGCACGGGCAGTTACCAGCCGAGGCTTTCTCTTACCACGACCTCCTTTTCCTTTCCTACAAGTTGCGATCCCCTAAAATAAAACCCCAAATCCTCATGCAGAGAAGTTTTGGTGATATGGACTTGAATCGTCTGGCGGATGACGCTGAAAAGCTGGACTGGGGGCAGGTGTATGGTGCAAGTGACGTCAACGATATGGTCACTGTGTTTAATTCGTTACTAACGCAATTATATGATATTCATGCTCCTATTAAACCTGTAAGAATTAAACAACTACCGGCACCATGGTTGACTAAAGAAATCAAGGCGGCTATTAACTCAAAAAATAGGGCGAAATCCAAATTGAAATCGAACAACTCACCGGCTAACAGGGAGAAATACAATAGGATACGGAATCACTGCAATACTTTGTGTAGAGATGCTCAGCGACGCCACGTTTCCAATTCGGTCGAGAACGGCGACCCAGCTAAGATTTGGAAATTTCTTAAGTCCTTAGGAGTTGGCAAACAGCAGCAACTATCTCTCCCTCCTAACACTAACATTGATTTAATGAACAACCACTTTACCCATAATTCTCTTGTATTTAATCCAGAACTTAAGTCACGCACATTGAATAATCTTTCATCTTGTCCGACTCCTCAATATCAACCGTTCACTTTCAAACAATTCACCGTATGTGGTGTTAAGAAGAGCATATCATCGATTTCATCCAAAGCCGTCGGTAGTGATAGCATCGGTCGTAATATGATCCTTCCTATCCTAGATATCCTTGCTCCCGTCTTAACCCACATATTCAACTCCTCCATCAGCAACGGAATATTTCCTAATGCCTGGAAAGACGCCCATGTCGTTCCATTGCCGAAAAAGCCAAACCCTACTTCCTTTTCCGACTATCGTCCTATATCCATCCTTCCGTTCCTATCCAAAGTTCTCGAACGGTTAGTTCATGAACAATTAAGCTATTTCCTTAATAAAAACAATATTCTAAATACCTTCCAATCCGGCTTCCGTCCCGGACATAGTACGGCTACTACTCTCACCAAGGTCACCGACGATATACGGTCAGCATTGGATGATAAGCAGCTCACCATTCTCACGTTACTGGACTTCAGTAATGCTTTCAATACCGTAGATTTTGACATCCTTTTGGGACTGCTACGCTCAATTAACATATCTCCATCGGTAATTGTATGGTTCAAAAGTTACTTGTTGGGACGCCAGCAAAGGATTAAAATTGACAACGTATTTTCTAGCTGGTCTGACATCACTGCTGGCGTTCCACAAGGTGGCGTCCTCTCTCCTCTTCTCTTCTCTATATTTATCAACTCCATCTCTCTTTCTCTTACTTCCTTCTCTCACATGTATGCAGATGATCTCCAAATCTACACAATGTCCACGTTCGAGAATTTACCGTCTGCCATAGCAACCACAAATAACGACCTGTCCTTGATCATGAATTGGAGTAGATCTCATGGCTTGGTAGTTAACCCTACTAAGACCAAAACTATTCTTATCGGCAGTTCTTCATTCATATCAAGGGTAGGCTGGTCTAGTTTACCCCCTATTACTGTGGACGGTACCATAATCCCATTCAGCGATAGCATTAAAAGCTTAGGCATCACTATTGACCGAACACTATCTTGGCAACCGCAAATAAATGAGCTTAACAAGAAAATCTTTGCCTCATCCCATTCACTCATGAGAATCCGCAACTTCTTGCCCATCTCAACCAGAACTTCTCTTGCACAATCCCTCCTCCTTCCCATCCTCGATTATGCCGATGTCTGTTATCCCGACCTGACCGAAATCCAGTTGGACAAACTTGAGCGACTCCAAAATGTTTGCATACGCTTCATTTTTGGCTTGCGCAAGTATGACCACGTCTCGCAATACAGGACAAAGCTCAAGTGGCTACCAATACGTCAGCGTCGGAACACCCACCTTCTCCAACTCCTATACCGTGTCCTGTTTAATCCTAAAACTCCCGGCTACCTAAAGGAAAAATTCCAATTTCGAGAGAGCACCGACTTTAATCTGCGCTGCTCGGAAAATTTACTTTTAAAAATTCCACCTCACAAGACCAAATTTTACCATAACTCGTTTCATGTGCAAGCTATACTCTTGTGGAATGCTCTTCCAATAAGCATAAGACGCGCTCAATCACTAAACATATTTAAAAAACAAATATTTGACCATTTCTTTAATCAGCTATAATATTTGACGTATATATTTATAGATTTATCTATATGTATATTTATTTATATTTATCTATATGTAGATTTATCTATATGTATATTATCTATATGTATATTTATTTATATATTTGCATGTATGTATGTATGTATGTATGTATGTATGTATGTATGAATGTATGTATGTGTATTATAGTCATTATTTTCGTATTATTATATATTACATATGTATATCATTTTAAATTATATTTATTTTTATTTTATTTATTTTTTCTGTCATTATTTCTACCTATATCATTTTTTTTGTCTGTTGTCTTTTTAATTTTATTTAACTTAAACACCACCTATCTCATTCTATTACTTAAATCTAATCCTATCCAAAGGTTGCCTGGAAGAGATCGCTTGAAAGCGATAAGGCCGCCTATTTAACATGTGTACCTATCTTATATGTTTTTCTCTTTTCTTCTTCTTATCTTCTGTACCTATGTGTGTGTTAAATAAAGAATTAAAATAAATAAATAATAATAAATATTTTATAATAATAATCTAGATTTGGACGAAAAGGTATAGTTAAAAACTAAGCTGGGAAGGGAAAAGTTTATTTTAGCCTGCAGTTTTAACGATCCGTTGTTATTTCCACATTATCCATGCACTATTTGAGAAGCTGTGCGAGCGATGCTGATATAAGGAGATGTAAAAATATTCAGTCTGTGTACATGCAGTCATTGTGAGCGGATCTTCTGCCGATTTCCAATTGATGCGACTATCTGGGTTACCGGCTATGATCTTTATTCGCAGATATACGAAACGATGTTATTTACCATATTATCTCTGTTGGGCTTTGTGTTCTAAAGAAAATTGACTAAGTAGTAAAGAGGATGGTTTGATATTATATACGATAATAAAATATTGAAGCAGCCTCTACATTGTGTTTTGCGTTCTTAAGATTCGTGTTTTTGTTGTTAAAGTTGGGAGAACTTTTATACAAAGTCTTTTTCTTAACGTGGAAAATCACAGAAAATTATGAGAAATTAACCAATATAATAGCAATGTTTTATCTACGTACGTAAGATAAACATTTTTTCGTGCGTAATAATTGTTAACTAAAACCTGGATTGGTAAGCAATAAGGACTTTGTCTTTGCATGACATTTAGCAATAAGTAAATGCAAATCTTATTGAAACGATTGTTGTCGCGTGCGACACCTAGTAACCGATACAAGATAATAATAATGGAATATTTTGTAAGGAATAGAAAGCAATCAGTTTCGTTTGTACAAAGCCCACTCGTATTGTGGTCGCGGGAACAAAATATACTTATGAATACAAAAGCCCCTTGTAGTAAGCGATTCAGTTAGTTTCGCTCGACCAAACAACGGCCGAGCTGAATTGATTTTTCCTAAAATAACAAAAACAACATGTCAAAATAGAACGAGATTCCCAGCCTGGGTTTGGCGTTGAATTCTCTTTGACCCGCCAATGCAATATTTCATTGGACAGGTATAATTAAATAGATAGAAAAGAATAAATAAAAAACTTTGTATTTCAATTCTTGTAAGCGAACGCTCCTTTGTTTAAAGCAACAACAGTTTAAACAAACTAACACCATATGTGTATCAAATAACTTAATCTGTGAATGAATATGAATAAATAACAAATGTAGACAAGTTCGTAGTTCTCACCGTTACATTGTGATTCTAAACAATATAATATTTTAATATAATTCTGTGAAGTTTAGAAAAAAAAATTAGTTACAATTAAGTAAAGGCTGCATCAATTAACGGCAACCATGATAGGATTACGTAAGACTAAACAAAACGAAGACTTGATAGAAAATTAATCAGCTTACACTCTTTAATAATGAAGCGATCAGAACTCGATATGGAAATTTCCCCGGGGAGTCGAACCCGGAAATCATTCTAGTCTTTCAGTTCAAATAAAAAATATTGATAACATAACATTGTAAAATGAATAGCAATTTAAAAGTACTATAGTATAATGTTAGGATCTTGAAATCCCATGTTTCTCTTCTCGTAGAAAGAAGATACGTTTTTTATCTATTTCACTGAACAATTTTCAACTAATAGGTGATCTGTTAGATCTATTTAGATCTTTGTTTAAGTTTCCTTCAGGGGATTGAATATGTCTTCGTAGTAGTACGTATTTTTAATAATAGGTACAGCGTTTTTGGTGGTAAGTTATAAGTATAATAATTGCCATAAAATTATGTACATTATATTGACGTAACTGTAATGATGATGTATTTCTAAGTTACGTACATAGTGAGGTCTATCTTTAGGATATTGATGTTTACGAATGAAAAACAATTATTCACTAAATTAATAAAATAGTTTGTAGACGTAGTAAAACAGAACAAATTGAAACTCGTACCTGTGTCAATAATTTCATTAACTTTATAAACTAAGGTTACTAATGTAAATAACAATAGTGTAAAATTTGATAAGTTATACAAACAAATTACTTGTTTTTACAGGAATATTTGTTTGTGGAGCCTACGTTTATGGCGTCAGTTACGACATAACGCGACGATTATTCTGAACAATATCCGCCAGAAACAGTTCCACTAAATAATAAATATACGTCGTTCTGTGCGTGTGAGACCGAAATAGAATGGCTTAGCTATGAGCCCCTTTTTGTTCCTACTTTTAGAAAAAAATAGTAAGTATATTACTTAATATGATTTTTATACGGGCATCGTGAAATAGTTGGTAGGTACTTTATATGTTTAATTGTTAGGCTGAATTGGTGTAGACGTTGAAAAATTAGCGCACTTAAATATTTAAAAAAAAATTGACGATACTTAAGAAACAAAAATCACATAAAATATTATTAAGAATACTTTATAAAACGTTGTTTAGTTTAAAATATAGCAGAGTAAGTCTTTGGAGACACGTTAATGCATATTTGTAACTTATTAACTTACCGTTACATTAACTCATTAATCTGTTAAGGAACAGCAAACCACAGTATAGTGAGTAAGAGGTCGGTGGTTACATCGGGGCCTTGCCTTTGAAGGGTTCTTAAGTAAATAATACTTAAACGTGCTGTATTTCATATTTTCTAATGTGTTATTACTAAAGATATCATTTTCTGCCTTGAATTAAATAAAAATGTGTTATACTTTCTTAATTCTTTCGTATCAATGAATTGTTGTGTTTTGTTTACATTTATATATTGATTATTTATATGAAGATATAACTTATTATTTTTAAATATAACGAGAAATTTGAACATTAAGAGATGTTCATCAATACAATAGTCTGAATGGAAACATGTTATACCACTGTGTCGTAAAAAGTAATAACTTTGAATAATATAGCAATACTCTAGCAAAAAACCTTTTATAAATATTTGACTAGTCAACGTATTGTATACGGGATTCTGAAATAGGTTGGCAAGGATACAAACAGAGCTAGTGCTCTTTTATAAAAATATCTCACGCAGATGTAACTTGGTTCATCCGATGTTGAATATGGCATGTTTCGCGCGAGTCCACAGAATGTTCATATTATAAATAAATGTTTGCCCGATTTTCTGGATGTTCTTTTCAAAACTCACCATAATTCACCGGAACCATATGTCGTTACAAAATTATAGAAAAATATTCTGGATGTAGCAAAGTCCGTTTTAAATTTCACTTTAATATATTCCTTGAAAGATGCGATATGCGTTTCCCGCGAAACCACTATTATATTGTGTATTGCGGTTAAAAATATTTTGTGATCTATGTTTTGTTGTCCATGTCCAGACGTTTCATTAAAATATGTATGTTACATATTATTTAAATCTCTCTACAATATTTAATTATCTAAAAAATACAATGCAGCAACAGGTCAAAGTAGAACTACGGTGTTACAGAAAATTGTCACTGCAAAAGATCCCAATTACATTCTAACAGGATTAGTACATAGGACCTTTTGTGTTTAAACCGAACAAATGACTAGAGGCAGGCAACGGCTGAGATAATGAACAATGCTAGTAGCTACGCGCTACGAGCTACGAAGCCTACGAGGGCCATCCGTCCACTTAGCGGGAGGCTTAGTGGGCACGTTCCAGCCTCCTATCTAATCTGTGACCTGAATTCTTAATGCTTTTATTGAATTTTAGTTGTAATAATTGTGGTTTGTTTTGTATGACTATAAAATAATATAATTGAATTATGCATAACATTTAAAACTATATACACGATACTTTTGGAAAGGAAAAAAGCTTTTACCACGAATAACACGCATAAATTATTGCTTTAGCGTTGTCTCTACCGTAAAAAAGATCTTATCAATTCTTCGAAGTAGAACATTTTAATAAAATAAATTCGATTCTGAATTAAAGTATGCCGCTTGGTCTAAGATACCCGTATTAAAGAAAAGACTTCACTATAACATGTCTTATGTAAAACTAAAACATTTTCTCATAACATCAAAATCAGTAGTTGTATAAGATTGGATGTAAAGCGTTCGTTGGACCGTGAACAGCGGAGTGGTTTCCAGTTGTTGCTCTTTATTTACGAAGTGCACTTCTTGGAGCAACTCGATCGCTTTGGGATGTATCAAACGCGGACAAATGCATCGGTTTTGTTTGGAACGTTTCAATAAACTGTCTTGAAACTTTGTTATATGTTATATTTGATGTTGAAAGTTAGTACATGATAGTAAACATTATTTAGTTCATAAGATTATAAAAAGTTGTCTCTATTATTACTGAAACCATATTACAGAAATGGCCTTCCTTATCTTATTACATTCTGTATGGTTTATCAGAATGTCTTGTTACATATTACGTATTGTTCCGCTCGTTATCATTAGTGAATTATCGGAACATACCTCATTACGCTAACACGAGAAAATACAGTTATTTAACACATTCATTCCCATAGATTCTAAATTCGGTTAAAACATTATTGACGCATTCAAATGTTATAAAGAAAGATTGAAATAAAATATAAAAATCCATACTAATATTATAAATGCGAAAGTAACTCTGTCTGTCTGTCTGTTACTCAATCACGCCTTAACTACTGAACCAATTTGCATGAAATTTGGTATAGAGATATTTTGATACCCGAGAAAGGACATAGGCTACTTTTTATCCCGGGAAATAGGATAGGTTTTATCCCGGAAATCCCACGGGAACGGGAACTATGCGGGTTTTTCTTTGACTGCGCGGGCGAAGCTGCGGGTGGAAAGCTAGTACGAAATAAAAATTACATAGAAACTAGAAAATATTTTATGATATTACATTCACTACTTTAACGATAACCGTCATTTTTATTTCCCACTTTACACGGTGAATGAAAAATCGAATATTGCATTAGGCTATCGGGAACGTTTTATAGGGGTCAAAGAACAGTCAATGGCTTTATAAATCTTATAAATGACAACGTATTGAATGCGGAACCACGTAATACTTTGAGGCATGGCATAGAGCAGGGCTGGAAGAAGCTTAGGCAGGAACGAATTGGCTGGTTTGCACCATGATCCCCTGTAAAATCTATTTCAATTTGGAAAGAGAGAATAAAGATTAATTGTGAGGAGAATTGGATTATAGTTATAGGATAAGATTGCAAAAATGATCGTAACTGAGACAGCTTGCTTGATTGCTTGCCATAGTTGTTCTAAGCGGATAAAATTTACTAAAAAGTACTAAGAATTTGTTACCGTCTAAGCAGAAAAAACGAAATAATCTGTATTTCTTTTTTTCGTACTATGAATAAATGATGCTTTAGAAAATCATAAACGATGCTTTACAATCTACTAATTTCTCATTTTATCATAAGCCTAGTGCCATTGTGCATTCGGTCACGTATAATTTTAAGAGCTGTCTAATAAATTATCTGTATGGCTTTAATGGGGCATTATTTAAGTTTAACGTCTGCTCCAAGCTATTGACTTAGCTGCGATTAGTGCTGCTGGTAACGGATGATCTTGCTCCTAACTAACCTTGCAGTTTAATGTCTTGTGGGAAGTCTTGTAGATAGGACACTAACTTCCCTAGCAGATAGGACACTTATAGTTTCACTTTAAGGAATGCGCAGTCAAATGACATCTTCCAAAGCCCTTTTCCGACCTTATTTTGATGTATTTAATTATGGTTGTTCTTTACACGTTAAATATATTTTAGCTGTTAGTCAATAAAATAAATTATTTAATCTATAAGAATGTACGAGTTTCAAGTTTAAGTTATGTACATAAAATTTAAGTGCATAAAATAATTGGTCTTGTTTTCATTATCTTCATATCTTATCATCTTATCGAAAAAATTCTATAAGTTTTTGAATGTGGTTTGTATTTTTAGAAACGCTTTCGACCAAAACAGCAAAATTCGTAGTTTATACTACACGCTTGTCAGATTACCTTTACAATGTACGCACGGTGCGGTGGCTGCAAAGCGCTGAGCTGTGATTGCTGTAAGGCTTCAGGCATGATTGCAGGGAAAAGCGAATGCGGTAGCGGATAGAAAATCGAGTATATGAAAGTGGAAACTAAACACACATACAAAGTTAACAAAACTAAACGATCATATTAAAATATAACAGGCATTGTCTGTAATTCATTAATTTATGTCCAGACATAAAATGGCTGGACACCCATTTTTTGGATTATATTATCTTTTTATTCAATTCTAGTAATGTAAACTACTAACTTCTTGTTATCACATTAAAATTAATACGACACTAAATATTTTCATATATGGGTGCAATGAACACTGCATTTATCTACTCTCACTAATGTTACATTTTTAGGTAAACATTACCCTTTTTCATTGTATTTTATAGAGATTTCCAGCATTCCATATTCATAATATTGACGATGTATGAGCTTACACCGGATCGTGGTAGCGCTGCACACAGCGTTTTGTTAATTAGAGTACAAGTTGCCAGCGCACGAAAAAACATGAAAAGTAATGGTGTAATAAAAACTTTTTACACATATTTAATTTAGAATGATATTTTTTTTTATTTAAAATGCTTGATGCTTTTTTTTTGCTTAGTTCCGTAAAAGCAACTTGAAAATTATATTATTTAAAAGATAACCTATGTAATTCACCGCTTCTAAACTTGACTTTTATTTACATTTATTATTTATGTGTACTTCATAATAGTGATTGTTTGAAGTGCTTTTAAAATAATTTCATTAAAAAAATAATAATCAAATTCTACGTCTTACATTGAAGTAATATTATTAACAATTAAAATTCTTATGTTTAATCCATTTGAAATATAAGAAAAGCTGCGTGAATGTAAAACGCCTAATATTTCATTTAACTACCCTAACGTTGTTTAAAACTGTTCATAACACACAACTATTTTATTACTTTTATATCTACATTGAGCCCAACAAGCACGTATAGCATCTCCTAAGCTATAAAGAGACTCTCAGACTACAGCGACAGCGACGCGTGGAAAATCCCGGGCCTCGGGACGCGGGACGCCGCGGCCGCTGCATGAATATTGACCCGGAGATCAGTTAGCGATCTCCGCACGATATGTATCTGATGCTTATTTGTGTATGTAACCTATGCATTTACAACGTTCACGAACATTTATATTGATAGATTTACTTAGTGTAAGCGTAAAGATTTAGTATGTGGGCAATCCCTATACTTCGATTTGGGGATTTATTTACTTAAAAACAATTTTAGAAAGTACATAGAGTCCGTAAGCACGCTCACATCAGTAAACTTCGAAACGTTGGCTACAATTCAAACCAGAATTTTCCTATTCCAAAAAAGATAATAATTCCCAACCTTTCATCTCCTTATAATAATTATGAAAATTTATATCACATAATGGTGCCGATAACCTCACCTTCTCAGCGAAACGGTCAGCTCGCTCGGATTAAGTAAATTGAAACCGTTTCGCAGAAACATACGGACAGAGATAAGAATGAACCGAAATAAATTACCCTACCCTTCCGCAGAATAAAGGGGAAAATTATTACCTTCTGAATTGTCATTTGTGCGTGAATTATTCATACGTTTTATTATGTTAAACAGTTTTTTGTAACGCGTTTTCATGGATTAACAAATTAGCAGATTATGGCCGAAAGTGTCAAGAGGGATGAAATTGTAATTAGGGGTTTCACGCAGAAGCCAGAAGTTATTCCAATTTGAGTCATCTACAATTGTTATGTACCTATGCTTCTTTAAAATATTCCTTCTTCTTTTATCTAAAAGGGTTTTATCACGTAATATGTATAATAATTATAGTTGAATCCCGTAATGTTTCCGACATAATCACATCATAGATAGGCAATATATAATGTCAAAATATATCCCAAAAGGATTAAAATAATATTATTTAAACACACATGCACATATTTCGAAATCATAACAACAATTACTAAGATAATAAAATTCACCCGGTTACCTTTCCGCATACCTAACAAAACTCGGACATGAGTCTACCTAGATCGTTTCCTTGGCTATTCAAAAAGCTCACAGAATACCGACTTGTCTTACTTCTCATACTCATATGTGTAGCATAAATGAAAGATGATAATGTGATATGAACGCAACACGTAATCCTTGAGAGATGTGCGCGGTACGGGGTGCGGCTGGTTGCAGTCAGGGGACACACCTGAATATGCAATTAGCAGCATTGCCAGAGGATGCTTAGATGCCTTTGTGAACTTGTTTGTTTTTAGATTTTTAAATTATGAAATCTTAATCATTGGTTGTTATTTTAATTTCGTACAGTTAAATCAGAAATTGCATCGAAACGATTTAAAGAGAAATACTTGCATATACAATTTAAAATATAAGAGAAAGGAAAGAATAGTAAATAATTGTTATAAGTTTTGTTATTTTTTGGATTCATATAAAATGAAGCAATGAATAAATATAAAAGATAAATCTATATACATTTTTAGAAATATATTTCTTTATATAAAGCTAAAACGAATGCTAAGCTTGGTCTCGCTGACATCTGCGACTCATTAAATATTGAGATCCAATCGAAAGCTCAAATCTTTGAAACATAGAAATAGAGTGGTTCTTGTATGATGTGATACTATCATAGTGAGAGTGGAATTTATTCATTTATTATTTGTATTTTTTCGTTTGCCAAGCGACCAAGCTTTGTTCTGATTTATAAAATAGAAGAAATGTGAACACAAAAAGTACGGGAAAACATCAAAGACGTTAATGATTTGATTGTCATTACAAGCGACCTTATTTATTTTATAAAATAGATTTTAAGAAATACATAATATATTATTGTTCGATGTTTTTCAATTGTGTTACCTATGACTGACTTATATTGTGTGAAAGTACGTACCTTATAAAAGTGACAATAAAATATACGAAAGAGCATGCTCTATTGTTTGAAACCATATTAAAATATTTCTAAGTCCCTAATTAAAATGGCCATTGCATTGAAACAAAGTAAATCCTGTTATAATATATGACAATTCATATAACGTAAAGCTTGCGGATCACAGAACACAATAGTGTAACTGCACACGTGGCCCCGATGGTGACACCGGGTTTAAACTGATTTACTGCCCTGTAGTCACAATATTATGTAAGTACTAGATTTCCGCCCGCGGCTTCGCTCGCTTTTCGTTATAACCGTTCCTAACACAAATAAGAATGAAGAGTATGAAATTGATAAAATAATAAATTGTCTTATCAATAACATCCCCTTTAAGTTGAAGTTTTTCACTCACAGTTTTTAACATTTATGTTAAAACTAGGTGTAATCAGACCTGCCATGATACCTACTAGACGACAGCTTTCAAGCCTATCCTACTAATATTATAAATGCGAAAGTTTGTGACATTGGATGTATCCGTATGTGTATGTATGTTTGTTACTCCTTCACGCAAATACTACTGAACCGATTACAATGAAATTTAGCATACATATAGAGGGTAACTTGGATTAACACATAGGATAGCTTTTATCCTGGAAATCCCACGGGAAAGGGAACTATGCGGGTTTTTCTTTGAAAACGCGGGCGAAGCCGCGGGCGGAAGCTAGTTAATAATATAAAAGTTTTTGTTTTGTCTTATAACTATTTTCGAATTAAGAGTAAATGTATATCCAATTATATTTTTCAAAATTTGAAGCCATAATACAATAGGGACAGAAAGATTAGCCAGTGATGTAGAAAATTAGAAGTTCAAAATGGCCAAGTTTAAACAGATACAAGAGATTGGGAAACTGCAGCTAAATCTTAAATTGAATTACATGTATCACGAGGTACAGCGGAATGTTGGCGAATCTCATAGATATACATTTTACTAGATAACGCAAACATAAAATACTTTAGTTTTGAACTTAAAATAACTAAAGAGTGATAATTTCAGGCGATAAAAGCTTTCATAATATGACAAATGATTATGTAGTGTCACTATTTATATTGAATTTATACAATCAATAATTAGTAAAACACATATTTTTAACAGGGAAAAAACAAGGCAGAGTATTTAACACATTCTGATGTATATTGTATTACATTATCTGGCATTACAAATGAAAGATAAGCAGCAAAACTGTGGCCAAACATAGCAAAAAGCAGAACATTTTTAGAAAAATACGCAAGGGTTATAATCCTCGGTATGATAAAGATAGCACACTTGATTGACTGACACACTGACTGACTTGACAATGACGATTCAAAAGTTCAAAAGTTCGTTTAAAATAAGTCTAATTGAATAAATAAATGTAAGTTTGAGATTGACCTTTGTACTATTTATTTATTTATTGCTCCATCTAGTTCCCTATATCTACGATGTATCTCCACAGCACAGTACACTTCACGTGCGAAAATACACCGAACACAATAATCTAATCACAGTTTGTTACTATTCGGAAACGACACGACTTCGCACTCTCCTGCTTCATTATATTACCATCTCATATTATGCAACTGCAGATATTTGAAGCCTTTCAATAGCGACTAACTGAATACAAACATTTGTTAGTTGAATGTTGTTAAAAAATTAAATAATATCTCGATTGTGACAACACGTTCACATGATTCATAATCAAGACAAGTAATGCAATGATGTTAGTTGGAAAAGAGTGGATATTAGATGGATTTGGAGACGACATGAAAAACAAATTATCAGCTTTTTAATACTTAATTTGTTTTTCAATAAAGTAAAAATAAATTATTAAAAAGGCGCTAGCGTATTATGTTTCAACCTAGGATTATAATATGAATATATTTCAGTTCTTCGTACTAAAACAGAAATAGATATGAAATTAATAATAACTTGTTGGTTTGAACTAGTATTCTTGTTGTTTGTTGTTAATCATTCAACATAATATTTCAAACTCTTCCACAAAGTAATTGAAAGTTGAGACAATCATAATATTCGCTAAAGTTTTACAGTCTATCGTCGATTCATACAATAATATGTCAAGAAACGGTCTCACTATATAAGTTCAAAAGTACGAATTGTTATTTTTATTGCACTAGGACACAAATAATGAAAAAAAACGCGGAAAATTAAACGATTCTCTCATAATGAAATGCTCTCACATTTAAGCCGCTTAGGTTTTCCTCCCGACACAGCCTCGCTTCAGTGATTGCTGAGAAATTATCGCTGAAAATAAATAAATACTCGCTTTACCCGCGGATTCGATTACTTTTAATTGTAGTGTGAATGTCAAACATTTTAAATCTATGTTGGGTTGTAGCTAAAATAAAAATGGCTCACAATGTGTTGTGGTCACAGTTAAATATCCATTGCAAAGCCATGACGCGTTTTATATTATACAAGCTTTTAGCTGACTCGACTTAATAATCTGTGTGTTGTTGTTAAGCCTTGGTTATTATATTTTATTTTCCAGAATACGTCGACACTGAATAATTATTATGACTTTAATTTTAAGTGCAATCTTAAATCTGATTTTTAGAAAAAGCCTTTCGTAAGATAACTACTTACATAAAAATTATAAATATATTATGTTACTCTTCTATTACCATATTTTAATATTAGGTAAACATAATTATATGTATAAGGTACTAGATTTCATCAAAATAATAATATTTTCCATATCATTTCTAGAAAAGTGCAATAAACATTAATAATCATTAAATTCATACAATATTTCAGATTTATAATACGAGTGGAATAGAATTCATAAATATATAGGTTGCACATAATAGAGTGCTTATCATTCATGCTATTTTTCATTCATATAAATCACAGATAAATTATGTAAAGTGTGCTTTCATTTCGCTGGAAGCATTCTCACATATTTGAGTTTCACTTTTCAACTTTAATTAAATTCCATAATAACGCTCTCATATTATGTACTTTGGAAGAGATGTAGAAGCTAAACTTATTTAGTCACGACCTAGCAAATATGGAATGAAGAAAAGGTTTTAGCGTGCGCGTTTTGGATAAGAAGTTTATTTAATCTGGAAGTATCTGCAACTAGTATACCTACCTAATTATAGTATACTTTGGTCTTCAAAATTGGTCGTACAATCTTAGTTTGCCATATTATTTCTCATCAGTTAATTTAGCGTAGCGCCAAGGACAGCAGTAAGCCGACATTAGTGTCACATATCAGCCTGTCAGCTGACGGCGGCTGACGGCGGCTGACGGCAGCTGACGGCGTGTTCTGAACGCAAATGCTGACTAGCCGCACTTATGTATATCAGAGGTCGGAGATGCCGCGTTATTTGTCATTATTTTCTGTGAATGTTATAACTGATAACATGTTAATTCGTTAGCAAAATTTCTACAATATTATGTAAAGTTATTTATGAGTAGGTGTGTGAACGTTGCGAGCTGTTACAAGCTCTGTAGTTTTTGGATACTCATCAAACACATACTTCATTCTAGATAATGTTTTTGGATATTTTTTTTGGATTGCGATCACGTCATTTATAGTACAATAAAATGTATTATATTTCTAGTTAAGCTCGTGAAGAAAACAAAACGTGTTTAAATATTTGCCATACTTATATTATGTCATAAATAGCTAGTTTTGCAGACTTTTAACTAAGGGTTAATATACAAAGTATTTTTAATTTGTAATAAACGCTGTCTACATTTCAAAATGAGAGCCACAGCAAAATAGCAAAGCACTGCAAATAAGAGCCTTAAATGCATGTTACATAAATAACTTTGCATTAAGCTTGTCGCATGTCAAGCCTTTACTTTAAAAACCATACAAAATATATGAACGTCAATTTAATTGAGAAGCGTTGTTACAAGTGACAGCATTACATAAATCACGGCATCATACGAGGGCAGAGACGTATTATAGTCTAAGAATAGGGGCCTCAAAGCAGGATTAGAGAAATATTATATTATTGTGTAATAAAGATATACAATAGATTTAAAAGCGTATGTAATTTACATTTCATACCACGTATTAATTGTATAATGGATAATGATAATAAAATATCATATGAATTTTTGTATTGAATATTTATAAAATTCAATAGAGACAATAATAAATTTAATTCTGACCGATAATATTGATAAAAAATATGTTGTATTATAATAAGGACGCTATAAGTATAACATTAAACCTTGTACTAGCACCATTATTATTCCTCCGAGACAGTCTTTAAACTCTTGGCCGTGAGTCCGGCTCTGTCGTGTTACCTCCTTTTTATAAATAATACGTGAAAGTTTATCACGGCCTGTAATATGTTGCATATCGTGTGCAGCCATCGCGCTTAAAATTCGAGGTATTTTCATAATTGTCATAATCTCATGATCGAATACATTATGCAATACCTTAATTTCCTTGATGATATTTAAAAATATACTGTACGAAAATTTCATAAAATAAAAATTGTATGTTCATATTATGTATATTGTATAATATGATAAGACTTATCTGCAATCTCTAATATATGAATTAAACATCTTTTAGACGCTCTATTAAATGGCCGTTATGTATTCGTAACACGATAATTATGTTAGCACTATTTTTTTATTTTTCGTTTAATAATTTTAATATATTATATACATACCACAATTTTTTATCTATTTATTCACTGATACCAGAGTCCATTCAGGTTTTACAACAGTGTATTTCTTGTTAATACATAACTGCAAGTAACAATCTCAACGAATAAGGCAATAAGACATTAGAGCAGTCTCCGTCTTCGTAAATGAAGCCGGGAACAAAATGCGCGACGCCGCGCAATCAGCGAGTCTCGACGTCTTTCCTAATGTTTGTTACATCACGGAGTTATGAGAGAATTATCTTATTGCGCGAGTGATGTTTTGTTGCCTTGATTATTAGAAGAGCGCAAAAAAATATTTAGAGGATAATGAGTTTTGAGAATATTAGACAAAATATTGCTCATTATTTTTGTTTTATACTCTATTAAGCTGTGAACTCTATCAAATTTTAAAATATATTTTTCACCGTTTGCTGCGCTAAAAACAAGGAGAATGAACAAGACGAAGGAGGAAGATGCAATCAGAGAATATTCAAAAAGTCGAACACAAAACCTTATTCAGCGCATGACTCTACTTTTTCGTATGAAGAAGTTTCATAATCAATGTAATATAATAGTGATTAATTTATAAAATATAAGGAATACATTGTATTTATGCGAGGCGATATTGGCAAAGGTCACTCACCCCGTTTAATTGTAGGCAGGATCCGATGTGACATCACAATTCGGTCCGACCGGTCCTTGCGCGCGGCCGAGTATCGAGGCCTAGGGTTGCTTAATACTACAAATATTTAATCAATAATAAATTATATAATAAGTTGATTTACAATAATTTGAATTTCAAATACGATAGTACGACAATATGGTAATATTAAACGGTTGTTCATTATATCATATGTCAGGTATCAATCGTTAAGGTATTATATAAATTTTCTCCATGATTATTTTTCCGAAGGCTTTAGTTTATAATAAAATTCGAGTAATATATTTTATACGATTGTTTGTATTACTATATAAATAAAATAGATTTTAAATTTGTATATATTGCTGGTAAAAAATATCATTACATTAATCCTACAATAATTGTTGTCTACTGTTAAAAAAGTTTAAGCATTGTAACATTGCCCAGACAACAGTACTGCTAAACCTCATTCTAGTCACAGTGCATGGTCAATTATTGAAAGTTATTGACAATTTGAATAGAGCCTTTCATCAAGATGTCGACAAAGGCTAGCTCAATATAATTTAAGATGCAGATTGGTTCATCGAACTGTTACCTCGTATGAGGTATTCTCTGCTTACAAAGTTGAATTCGGTTCAGAACTTACTAATGTTTCTTTTAAAGGTAATAAAGTTTCATCTAAATGAGGACTACGTTTACTTAAAAATGGTAGGTATCTACTGAGCTATAGGCCGCGTTTTTATAATCATTTAATCTTGCCTCTCACACATGAATTTAATTTAAACGAAACATTTCGCTGTGAAAGTTCCATAACGCTGGGGTAACAAAATTGGGTTACAAACACCGTAACAAATTTTCATTTATTATGTAAGAAGATGGTGGGACATTAGATAAACCGTGGTATTACGCCATTTTGTTTGTAGCGCATAACTTGAAGCTTTCGCCTTAAGTTTGTCAGCCAAATATAAAGTTGTAGGCCAGTGGAAATTAACATTAAATTCGCAAAGCACGATGTAGTTCTGAATTTTTGGTATGTTGTTT
>CAJQZM010040240.1:0-10254 GCA_907164665.1 Colias nastes | reverse complement strand
CATTACTCTATGTGACATTGTAAGATTTCCCATCTCAGCTTCGAATAAAGTGTCATTTTTTAATATTTTTTTTTCAGCCAACAACTGTTGCTGTTTATTTTTAAATTCTCGAAGTTTCAATGCTACCATTTTTCCGATAATTTCGTAGCGATCCTCTTGATATGTCGGCCGTTTAAAGTGGTCCTGGACGGATTGCAAAACGTCTATCTCTCACCTAGGTTAGGTTAGGTTAGGTTTTTTTTTTTTTTTTTTTTTTTATAAAGCACCCGCCATCGCAGGGTGTTGTCTGCTTTCCTCTGGAATATAGTCCAGAGACCTTTATTTTTAATCAAATAAATATACCACAAATTGTTTATTTACAAATTAGGCCTAAATTAGAATACAATTAAAACTCACAAATACAAATATGAAATACAAATTGACAATACTAAAAATAAATAAATACAAATTAACAATAATCAATAAAAAGTTCAAATTAATTATAAAATACAATAATAAAAAATCACATTTAAAAATTACAATAAACACATTACAATAAAAATAAAACAATACGGTACAACAAATTATAAAACTTAACCCTAATATCACAGCAACTTATCACAACATCTTTTGTTCACCACCCTCACAATTCGTTCACAAAATTCTAAGAACTCATTCCTCGTCTTATCCCCCAGGGCCGCAGGCAGATTCTCACCCGTCATCGCGATGCCCAATTTTTGCTCAATAACATATCTAGGTATCTCTTGCAAAAATCGGACACTCAGGCAACAGGTGAGAAACCGTCTCGTCGACTCCGGGCTGACACAGGCACGATGGATTCTCCTTCAGCTTGAATCTGTTCAAGTAGAAGGCGAATCCACCGTGTCCAGTCAGTGCTTGTGTGGTGTGGTGTGTGATGTTTATTTTCCGAACTATTTTGTATGCAGCAGCAGCGCTTGGGAAAAAGAGCTTCGTGCCTCCGGCCGTCTCCCCCACATCATATCTCCTGTCCCATTCCCCGATCGTATCCTGTCTCAGGACACGCTTGACGAATGAAACAGGACACAGATCGTAGTCGGGTTTCCTCTTCGACCCCAGAGCGGCCTCCTTGGCTAATTGGTCTACTCTTTCGTTCCCCCTTAGCCCTGCGTGCGCCTTGATCCAAAACAGGGCAACCTCCCGCCTCTGCGAAGCAGCTTTTCGGAGGGCCACCCTTGTTTGCACAGCGAGGGGGTGAGGGGAACCGAGAGTGACCGCCTGGAGGGAAGATCTGGAGTCGCTGAAGACGCCGACCTTCGCCACTCCACTCTTGCAGGCTCTAATTACTGCTCTTTGGAGCGCTAGGAGTTCGGCCTGGTAAACGGTGCAATACGGTGGCAAAGCAAGCTTGACGGCCTTCGTCTCGACCTCCCCCTCCCATACGGAAAGGGCGGCTCCGACTCGGCCCCCAATCTTGCTGCCGTCCGTGTAGATCCTATGTACGTGGCTATTAGCCACGTCGGAATACGAGTCCTCGTCCACCAGCCCGAACCCCAGCCCTTCCTGCTCTGCCGGATGTGGGTCCTCAATCGCCGGAGCCATTCTTTCCACCTCCCTGTCTCCCAACGCTGGGTGCGACACCCCCTTCTTGATCCCATATAATCTCGAAACTTCGAGTATTCTGAGGTCAAGGGGGAGTATCCCAGCTAACAGCATAGCTGAGTTCAGGGAGACGGTCCGATATGCTCTGCAGATCTTTTGGGCGAAGCCCCGTTGTACGGTGTTCAGCCTTTTTTGGACCCCCATCTTTTCCACGGTGGGTGCCCACGCTGCCGCTGCATACATAATAGTCGGTTCGATAACTGCTACATATATTGTTCTAATGATATCTGGGCTAAGTCCCCAACCAACTCTGGCTGCCATAGCCAAGAGTTTATACCGGGCGATTGCCTTTAGGCATACCGTCCCGACGTGGGCGTTGAAAGTGAGGCCGCTGTCAAATGTAAGGCCCAGTATTTTTATATTATTAAAGTATTTTATTTCCACATTCCCCATAGCGAGCCGTGGCACGTCATATTTTAACCTCCTCGTTGAAAGGAGGGCACAAGTTTTATGTGGTGCAAAATTTAATTTATTGTCTTTACCCCATTCGTGTATTAAATTTAGGATACGGTTCGCTTTTACTTCTATTTCTAGGGCCGTATCACCCTCAAAGACCAACACAATGTCGTCGGCAAACGCCTGACAGTATACACCCATCTCCTCTAACATCCATAGCAGAGGGTCCAACAAGAGGTTCCACAGGATTGGTCCGCCTATGGATCCCTGCACGCACCCCTTGCTGGTCCCCCTACTCACTTCCACACCCGCATATCTAACTTTCACTCCCCTCTCACTCAGGTAGCTGCTGATCACCCGCCTCACGTTCCCCGGGCACCCAACTTCGGCCAACCGCACCTTTATGGCTGGCCACCAGGCGCTGTCGAAGGCTCCCTCTATGTCCAGCGATACCACAACAGAAATCTTCTTCTCCTCCCTCATAATATTTCTGATGTGGTTCACTAGTCTATAGAGGGCGTCCTCGGTGCTCCTCTGTGGCATAAAGCCATAAGTTTGTTTTCCTTTCCCCATTCATTTATTACATTTAGGACACGGTTCGCTTCCATTTCAATTTCAAGGGCCGTGTCCCCCTCAAAGACCAACACTATGTCGTCGGCAAACGCCTGACAGAATACTCCCATCTCCTCTAACATCCATAGCAGAGGGTACAGCAAGAGGTTCCACAGGATTGGTCCGCCTATGGATCCCTGCACGCACCCCTTGCTGGTCCCCCTACTCACTTCCACACCCGCATATCTAACTTTCACTCCCCTTTCACTCAGGTAGCTGCTGATCACCCGCCTCACGTTCCCCGGGCACCCAACTTCGGCCAACCTCACCTTTATGGCTGGCCACCAGGCGCTGTCGAAGGCTCCCTCTATGTCCAGCGATACCACAACAGAAATCTTCTTCTCCTCCCTCATATTTCTGATGTGGCTCACTAGTCTATAGAGGGCGTCCTCGGTGCTCCTCTGTGGCATGAAGCCATACTGGTGGGGGCTTATTTTGGGCAACAGGTAGAACCTGAGTCGGCCGACCAGCATCTTTTCGAAGATTTTGCCGAGAACAGGTAAGAGGCCGATCGGTCGATAGGCTTTCGGTACCCGATATGATTCCCTGCCCGGCTTTCGCAGTATTAATTAACCCGTGTAGCGTCATACGCACAGCAGTTATGCGTCCCAAGTATGTCGAGGTAGTTTACGAAATCTATCTTTTTTATGACTACCGAGTTTGAAAATTTTATTTACCCTATTGTTCTATAATTATATGCCATGTATGATATATTTTTGGAAAGAGGAAGAAGCTAGTTAAAGCATAAAAATGTAATCATGACGATATATTTTCTCTATAAAATTATAAAAAATTGATTTTCTTTTGTTTTAATTTTAATTGCTTACATACTAACACTTACATGATAATGCTGAGTCATCAAATGATCATATTCACGTTTTCATATCACTACACCATTGCCAAATACATTCACTTATATTTTCACACATTTAACACAACGTATTTCACTATGAATAATAACAAATCTCCATTATTCACAAACAAGAAAAAAAGCGCCATTTTGCGTCTTCCGCACTGAAAAGTTGAGACACTTTTTCACTGAGTATTCTTCAAATATCCCTAAAACCAATATCATAAACGTATTCTACGTAAAATTTCCAGTAATATACGTCTCAATTATCACTCATCTAATTATTCCTCTCGGCATAATTCACAATCCAAATATTCGTTGAACAAGACAAAAGTCACAAACTATGGCCGATGACGCAACTCAATCAATGGTTCACTTTTTTTTTTATTTTGTGGTTTTAGTCTGTATTTCCTGTCTCGGAGTCGTGTCGATTCGAATTATAAATGTTTAAGGCATAGAGAAATATTTTTTATACTGGAAACATTCACTTGTATGTCTCTACTGATGACCTTCAATGTCACGGGCCGCGTTACGCACAGCGTTTGTGCGCAGGACGCTACAGTACAATTTGAGTTACGCACAACCGCTGTGCGTAGGACGCTTCACGGGTTAATTATATTATAAATTAATTATTGACAGGGTTTTTTTTTTTTTTTTTTCCCTTAGTTGTCACCATGATCCACACTCCTCAGAGGCGTGCCAGTGACACGTTCACAATTTCGGAACCAGCTAAAAAGCTCGCAACCACAGCAGCGCCTAAAAGTATGACAAGTCGGACTGCAGAAGGGAAAGCCTGTCTGCTGAAAGGAAAAGCCCATCTGCGAGAGTCTCGCAATCTAAAGACCGACATAAAAGATGGGGTTATATTGGCACTAGAAAGAATGTATGACATAATAAAAGAGATGGAGACTGAACTCACCAATGCCAGGGCTGGTAGTGGAGGGCGTAGTGGGGACCCTATACATCCCCCCCCCGCCATCCGATGCTGGCTCCAGTGTGGACCTAAGTGAAGGAATGAAAGAGATGATGACTAGAATTTAGGTTAGGTTAGGTTAGGTTAGGTTAGGTTAGGTTAGGTTAGGTTCGCTTGGGGAGTTTCTGGTCTCCCATCGGGCGCGTCCTCAGGTGGCAGATAGGGGGAGGCCCCCCAGATATGGGGGGTACCGGTGGTCTTGCCGGCGCGGACCAAAACCAGCGTGGAGGAACTCGAGGGCTGCCACGTCCTTGTTGCAATTTCTGCTTTGCAGAGAATGTGCTGGGTTCATATTCGAACAGTGCTGCTTTTGCGGCGAGGTATGGCAACCAGTGGTTGCGGACGTTTTTGTCCTACTGGACGACGGGCTGCTCTGCAGCGATGGATGGCGGTTGTATCAATCGCGGCGCGGCGGGCTGGACGGCAGGTTTTCTGTTGCCTGGTTAGGGGCTTCGGCCTCCCGTCGGGCAACCTGTTATCCGTCGTAGTGTTGTTGTCACGTCTAGCAGCTACGACGGACCAGGGGGCTTGCCTTAATCGGCTGGCCTGAGAGGAAGGACACCTCATCAAAAACCCTCAAATCCGCGTTATAGTCCAGCGGCGTGGATTTCCTGTCCTTCTTGGACAGTTTGGCTCGGGAGAGCGTGAGCTTTTAGCTGTGTACACCCATGGATACCGCCCGACCTCCATGGTGTAAAAGGGTTATCCGGGTGCAGGGGGCACCGCCCGGATGGACGTTTTATATCCCCCATACTCGTGGGAACAAAAATGTCCTTTAACTCCGAACTGATCAACGACGACTCTGGCAAACACACAATTATGGACACTGAAAACTTTTACGATTTGGAAGATACTGACGGAAGTATGTCTCCGGCGCGTGTCGAGACAAGGCGGGGCAGGGCTGTGCTGCGTTCAAGCTCCAGCTCTGTCAACAGCATTATAGAAAAGGATGGAAAAGACAGGCTGTGGCGGAAGCGGACGCTGGACACCAGCTGTTCTGGTTCCGACACAGAAGATGGCACAGGGGTTTTTACATCCCCATTTATTAAGACCACCTCAAAAAGAGGGAAGGGCCGCCCATCGGGTTCAAGCGCCACTCGGCGTGAGGCCACATTTGATATGACGAGGATGCGTAAGATGGAGTTGGAGGCGCAGGCCGAGAAAGAGGTTGCTGAGTGCGCCGAGCGCATTGAAGTGGCGCGAGCTAGCGCTCCTCTCCCTCCCATCCCAGTAAAGTTGAACACATCTGAGGATCTCAGTCGCCGCATTGCCGATGACCTGGCTGCAATCGAGAAGGTGTTGACCAAGTCATCAAATCTCAAGGGCACTTTCAAAAAGACCTTGAAGATAGCCCACGATGATATTGAGCAGTCGGTGGCACAGTTGGAGAAGCGCACTGTCTCTGAGGAGACGAGATTGCTGCAGGCAGCCAATTCCCGCCTCCAGGCGGAGCTCGACTCCCTGAAAAGGGAGCTCCAAGAGGTGAAGGCCTCTCAGGGCTCGTCGCTGCCTGTTCAGCCCCAAGATTCAGACTCCGATCTGGTTGCTGACATCTTGCGCCAGGTCGGAGCAATGATAAACGCGAGATTCGAGGCCCTAGAGGAGCGTCTGCTGCCGGCCAAGCGCATAAGACCTCCGTTGGCGGCGGATAGCAGGAAAGCGGCGAAGGCGGCTGAAGAAGAGATGGCCGAAGAACTTGCACCGTCCCCTCCATCAAAGGCGAAAACATACGCAGGTGTTGCGGCAACATCGAAACCAGGCAGACCTGTGCCTGGGCCCGCAATAAAGAAAACCTCGAAGCAGGCAGCGGTCCCAGCGGTGGGGACCGAGGCAACCTCGAAGAAAAACAAGAAAAAGAAATTGGAAAAGGGGAAAGAAACGGGCGTCGTGCAGCCTGTTCCGGCGGGTTCAAAGCCCCCCAGAAAAGATGGCCCCCCGCAGCAGCCGTCTAAGGATGGAGAGTGGACTGTGGTTGGAAAGCGAGGAAAAGGAAACAAGGGGAAAGGGAAGAAGCGCGCGGCTAAGTCCCGCAAGAAGTCGCGAAAGCTCCACGCTCCGAATTCCTCGGCTGTCGTCCTTACCCTGCAGCCGAGTGCGAAGGAGCGTGGCGTAACCTACGCCGGTGTTTTTGACGGAGGCGCGGCGTGGAATAAACCTCGCCGAAATTGGCATCAGTGCAATGCGTTTTAAGCGCGCTGTTACTGGTGCCAGGATACTAGAGATCCCCGGTGCTTCCAGCACCAAGGAAGCGGACATCCTTGCCGCCAAATTGCGGGAGGTCCTCGGTGAGGATAACGTTAAGGTGTCCAGGCCAGTCAAGTGCGCAGACTTGCGAATCACTGGCCTGGATGACTCGGCCACAGCTGACGACATCGCGGCCGCGGTCTCGCGCGCAGGGGAGTGTACCGCGGAGCATGTGAAGTGTAGTGGCCTGCGCGCGGGCCCCCGAGGTGCTGTATCAGCCTGGGTTAGTTGCCCAGTGACTGCGGCGAAGAAGCTGGCGCAGGTGGGGCGTGTAATGGTTGGGTGGGTTTCGGCTAAAGTCTCTCTCACCGAGCAGAAGCCCCTGCGCTGTTACCGCTGCCTGGAGCTGGGCCATGTCAGCGCCACGTGCTCCTCGCCGACGGACAGGAGTGCCACTTGCTTCCGCTGCAGTGAAACAGGCCATAAAGCTGGTGGATGCGATGCCGCCTCCGCTCGCTGCGCCCTATGCACGGAGGCAAAGCTACCGGCAGAGCATCGGCTTGGAAGCGCGGCCTGTAAGGCCCCGAAGCCTAAAAGAGGTGGAATGCGGAAGCAAGATGGCGCTCCAGTGCCATCACGCTCTGCTCCGGTGCCTGATGAGGTACCGCAAACGGAGGCAGCCATGGAAACGCAGTAATGGCCCCACTGCGTTTCCTACAGGCCAACATCAACCACTGTGCCAGGGCCCAGGACCTTTTACATCAGAGTCTGGCAGAGTGGGAGATTGACGTGGCAGTAGTGTCTGAGCCATACAATCTGCCCCCCCGGGATAACTGGGTGGGCGATCTGGATGGCTTGGTGACGCTGGTTGCTCAAGGCGGCACACAGCTTGAGCAAGTCATAAGGCGACGGGGATGCGTCTCGGCGGTTGTCAATGGCTTCACCGTTGTGGGGGCGTACTTCTCGCCGAACCGCTGCCTCGCCGATTTCGAGCAGTTCTTGGTTGAGCTGAGGGATCTGCTAGACTTCGCACAACCTCAATCTGTGCTTCTGGCCGGGGACCTGAACGCCAAGTCGGTGTCTTGGGGCTGCGTGGCAAGTGACATACGCGGATCGACACTCGTTGACTGGGCAGTTGCGTCGGGACTGACGGTTATTAACCGAGGAGCAGAATTAACATGTGTTCGGCAGAGGGGTGGATCCATTGTAGATGTCACTTTTGCAAGCCCCCCTCTCGCTCGTCGTATACAAGACTGGAGGGTTCTTCTGGACGTGGAGACGCTCTCGGATCACCGTTATATCCGGTTTAGCGTCTCCACGCCCTCGACGGCTCCCAGTCAATTGCCCCCTGGCGACTGTCGTCCGCGCTGGGCACTTGGTAGCCTCGATAGGGAACTCCTCATTGAGGCTGCCTTAGTGCAGGCTTGGCTCCCGTCGCAGCAGAATGGCAGCGTAAACGTAGAGGAGGAGGCCACTTGGCTTGCTGAAGCAATGTCTCAGGTGTGCGACGCGAGCATGCGGAGAGTGCGGTCGGTTCCACGTAGGCGCCAAATGTACTGGTGGTCCGCCGATGTTGCCCAGCTGCGTGCTTCATGCGTGGCTGCGAGGCGGGCGTACACCAGGCACAGGCGCCGTAGGCGACGTGACGAAGAGGAGGAAGCGCGGTTATACGCCGTCTACAGGGACTCCATTGTGTCTCTGCAGGACGCCATCAGAAGCGCTAAGACCCGTGCATGGGAGGAGATGCTCGAGAGTTTGAACCGTGAACCCTGGGGTCGGCCGTATAAGAGGGTGAGGCAAAAGCTTCGCCCTTGGGCTCCACCCCTGTCTCAAAGTCTCGAGCCACGATTTCTGGAGCAAGTGGTGACGTCCTTGTTTCCGGATCGGGGAAGACATTCTCCCCCACCGATGGCACCCGCGTTGACTGCGCAGGAGGAGCTCAACAACGAAAATGTCCCTCCAGTCACTCGCAACGAGCTAGCTGTGGCAGTAGAGCGCCTTAAGGCGAAGAATGCCGCCCCCGGCCCTGACGGTGTTCCCGGGCGGGCTTGGGTGCTGGCGCTAGAGTCACTTGGACCCAGGGTGGAACAGCTGTTCACGAAATGCCTCCAACAGGGCCAATTTCCCCGTAGGTGGAAGACCGGGAACTTGGTCCTGTTGCAGAAGGAGGGACGCCCGCGCGACTCGCCCTCGGCTTATAGGCCGATCGTGCTGCTCGATGAGGTGAGCAAGCTCTTTGAGCGCGTCTTCGCAGCTCGCCTCATCGACCATCTGGAGGGAGTGGGGCCGGACCTAAGCGAGAACCAATTTGGATTTCGCCGGGGACGGTCCACAATCGATGCGATTGCTGAATTGCGGAACCTCGCTGATGATGCGGATAATGAAGGCGGAGTGCTTTTGGCGGTGTCCCTTGACATCGCCAACGCATTCAACACTCTGCCGTGGAGCTGCGTGATCGAAGCGCTGCGCTACCACAACGTGCCCGGGTATATGGTGCGCTTGTTGCAGTCCTACTTATCGGAGAGGGCTGTGGCGTACCCCGCGCGACGTGGATGGCAAGAAAAGGAAGTGACGTGCGGTGTTCCACAGGGCTCGGTTCTTGGGCCCCTTCTGTGGAACATCGGCTACGACTGGGTCCTGCGTGCCACTTATCTACCGGGTGTCAGCGTGCTTTGCTACGCGGATGACACCCTGGTAACTGCACGCGGGGCCTCGTATAGGGAGGCAGCCCTCATTGCGACCGCTGGTGTGGCGGAAGTTGTGCGTCGAATAAGACGACTTGGCTTAGAGGTCGCTCTCAACAAGTCCGAAGCGATTTTGTTTCGCGGCCGTCGAAGGGCGCAGGCTGCTGGTTCAGCTATCCAGGTGGGTGGCACGTCCATCGGCGTCGGTTCCACTTTGCGCTACCTGGGCATCGTGCTGGACAGCCGGTGGACATTTGTGGAGCACTTTCGTCGCCTCGCCCCCCGTCTTGTTGGGGTGGCCGGGGCACTTGGAAGTCTGCTCCCGAATCTTAGGGGGGCTGGGGGTGCGTGTCGTCGTCTATACACCGGCGTCATTCGCTCCATGGCCCTCTATGGTGCGCCCATTTGGGCCGACTCTTTGAGCGTCCGTACCAGACCCTACTTGCGTAGACCGCAGCGGGTCATGGCGCTCAGAGTCGTGAGGGCATATCGCACAGTGTCCTTCGAGGCCGCGTGTGTCATGGCTGGGACGCCCCCGTGGGACCTGGATGCCGAGATGCTGGCGGACGTTTATCGCCGCGTCACCGCGTCAAGATCGCATGGAATTAATCCATACCTGGAGCAAGTCCAGCAATGGAGGGCTGATGCTCTCGAGCGGCGGTTCAGGGAGTGGGAACGCCGGCTCGAGAGGCCCAGCGCAGGAGCGAGGACGGTCGAAGCCATCCGACCGATCCTACGCGAGTGGTGCGACAGGCGGCATGGGGCAATTACCTTCCGCCTGACACAGGTGCTGTCCGGACACGGCTGTTTCGGGTGGTACTTGTGCAAAGTCGCCAGGCGGGAGCCGCAAATGGCTTGCCATTGGTGTGACAGTCCGGAGGACACGGCAGACCACACTCTCGCCGTGTGCCCCGCGTGGTCCGAGCCCCGTGCTC
>CAJQZM010040238.1:18153-29418 GCA_907164665.1 Colias nastes | reverse complement strand
ACCGCCATCCTGTTACAAATGACTCGAAATTTTGTGTCAATATCTCCGGGTCTCGTTTCTTTTTCAGGTTAGTAAATTTTTCATTTTAGTAACATTGTTAATGTAAAAGTTATACGTATGTTAAATGTGCAAATATTAAAATAAAGTCTCATCTTTTTCAGAGGAGAAACACATATAGTTTAATTTAAAATCCCTTATATATATAAAATAAAAACTAAAAATAAAATGTTGTTTTATTTTATTTGCTGACCATACACTACTACAAACGCAAAAATTTCTCCAAGCTAATTTACCTGTACCATTAACGAGTTCGTCAGTTTATTTTTGTAAAGATTTACTGGTAATTCCTTGAAATTGTCCGGTATTTTATTATATATTTTAATAGCCATAAATATTACACTGTTTTTAGCTTTGTTGATTCTACACGTTGGGAAATGTAATTTATTTTGGTACAAAGTGTAATTTGTTGTTCTACAAAGTAAGTATAAATTATTAAGAATTATCAACGTATAAAATAAATGCAATACAAAATTTTTTTTTGTTTTATTTTACTCCAATCTATACTATACTAATATTATAAATTTGTTTATTTGAACGCGCTAATCTCAGGAACTACTGGTCCGATTTGAAAAAAAATTTCGGTGTTAGATTTATCGAGGAAGGCTATAGGCTATCATCACACTAAGAACAACAGGAGCGGAGCACTGCAGGTAAAACCGCACTGCTAGTATTACATAATATGATTACTTACCCCTCACCATCGCTAGGTTTCAAAGGCAACCTAGCGCCTAGATCAATGGCCGAAGCTAGAAACGTAGCATAGAGGTCGCCACTGCTTTCCGTCCATAGCTTTGTTCGTAGAATGTCTTTTAGACGCGTCATTCTGGAACATTTTATAAATAAATAAATTTAATAGATGTATAGGAATGAATTTGTAAAATTGTATGGCTAGGTAGGTAAATGATTGTTTGCTCAAAAAATCTTATTTTGTCAAAAAATTCATTTGTGGCATTAAAGCCATCATTATGGCTTGAAACAGATAATATTTAAGCTAATTTTTGACTTAGCGGGTAAACAATAAATTTCGCTAATCTTTTTCCAATCAATCAATTATTTTCCTAGTCTTTATCAATTAATTTAAAGTCAAATAATTATTTAACAGCAAAATTAAGTTTAAAACGTTTTATAAGAAATTCCATGTTATTTGAAATCGGATGTCACAAAATATCGAAAAATTGAATAATGAGCAAAAAGCACCAAATGACTTACAACTCTATATTCCTAGTTATAAGGCATAAATTACCACTTACCTATGCTCATCAAGTAAATCCTCAACATTAAGATTGTCTATTTTTAATTCAACTTCATGAGTCGCCATCTTGCTTTTTGGTTCAATTCTTAAGTTGAGCAAAACCCGGCGCGTTTCATAGTCTTGTCTGTTAAGACCGATTACTTCCAACTATAAATATATATACTTATATTATAGAGATTTGTTTTTTTTATGCGTTTGTAATTATTACTACAACTGCTTAACCAATTTTAATAATTCCTTTACCAGCTGGAGGGTTTTTTTAGGTAATCTGGTGGCACCCAGATTTTTTTTCATATTTTTGTCTATATGAACGGCTTCTTAATTAAATTTATGAAACGGATTGATAATTCAACAAAAACGAAATTTATTTTCACTCAAAAGTACAGCTACATATTACATAATATTTATTTACGATAAAAAAATATCTAAATATTAGAAGGACATCACAAATCATCCTACTGACCACCAAAGCAATAACTGTTGCATAAGTTATAGGAAATATATATACGTCATTTTACATACACTCGGGTGCAAAAAAATCGCACAACCCTCTACATTTTTAGGTTAATCTCAATAAAGCTTATTAAATATGCTTTCATTTGATATAAGTCATATTTTCCAAATATGTTGAGAACATTAAAATAATTGAAGTTGAACTTAGAATGTACGGAGTGTGCGATTTTTTTGCACCCGTGTGTACCTACTCGTCCAAATTAAATTCTTACCGTAATAGGCGACTCCGTATTCCTAGGGGGTGTACCAAAAATGAACCCCGAGTGATGTCTTCCACTGTAGATGTATCGAAGCCATGAGGGCAGTTCTGGCTTACCGATTAGTGATGCGTAGAAACGGTATTGTTGATCAAATTCTGTTATACATTAATTAAATTCGATAATGTTGGTTATCCAAACTAGGAAGTTAAATATGAAAAAGACTATGAAATAACAAATTAAAATACATAGATATAGTTTAAAAAAACATACTTTCAATCTTGAAAGATACCAGTAAAAAGTAACATATAAATTATAATTATTACTCTAGGAATTAAACAAATAACCAATACATAGTATAATTTGTGAAAAAAGCGTAGGTTGCTCTTGAAAAGTATCTTTGAATCTTATCAAAGAAGTTCCCTTCTGACACGTGTGCTTGGCAAGCTCTTTTTTTACTTATTATACAACCGAACGCGGGAGAAGCCGCGGGCAAAAGTTAGTATTTTTCTCATAACTATTATTACTCTCTACTATAATCAGGCAAAAAAGTAAAATAAAACCATAAAGGTAAGTCCAATAATTGGTAACCTTGGTAAGTCCAATTGAATAAATTCGGGCTGATTGGTATCGCGAACATTTCGGTCTCAACTGCTTTATACTCATGGGCCAAAGCCCCATGAGTCAGCAGTATCATCCATATGATTAACGGCATTTTCTGAAAAAAAAAAAATAAATCATGTTATATTTTATCATTAGTTGAAAGAAAATACGAAAATAGGCGTTTCCAAAAAAATTTTTGTATGCTGATTATTGTGAAAACAATAATTTTTAGTTCAAAATCATCATAAGACATGCAGGAAGGTATGCTATTTTTCTTCAAGGTTCAAAATCGAACGATTAAAAATCTTTTATTCAAATACAGATTTTATTAATTTTGTATTAATAAGTATTTTGTGCAAATAAATATTTTTAACAGCTAAATCTGTGTGGAAACACCTACCTATTAAAAAAATACAGGAAGCAAAAATCTAATTTCAAACTATAGGTAGGTACTAGGTACATACTTAGATACCTACTATTTTATATTATGAACGTACATAATAAAACATGAGCTACCTATTAAAATGATATTTTAAACATAATAAATTGAAATGTTTGATCATTCTATTCATTGCAATCGAAAAATAAATAGATTATTATTTCATTTTAACACGCTAGTACGTTATAAAAATATAGATTACTGAATCCGTGTTTCTAATTCGACTACTCTGAGATTACAAGACGAAAATAACCCACATTTAATTTAAAGTTTATCCAGTTAAGATCCATGCAACAAAACTAAAAGCATCTAGTATATTTATTTACTTACAATTTAATCCATTTATTTACGTTGGTTGTCGATAAAAATAAGCAAGTACGTCCCTGAAAGTAGGGCGTGACGTAAAACTAAAAACGACGTCATTGGTTAACTCCCAACAGTGTTTTGTTATTGAAAATCACGTTCCGATTCATTTTAGTAGCATATCACAAGTGACGTAACACTAATTAATAATTTTAACAATAATATCTTAAACATTTTCAGTATTATAATAATAATCTATAAATAAATGAATAAAGATTTTTCTACTATTTATCTCCTGCGAATATCTTTAAATACCATTCAGTGTGAAGTTCGTTCGTGACTCGTTGTGACGTTACCGTGAAACGGAACGCGCTTCATTCATTTATTTAACATTTACAAATGTCAAAAAACTTGAAAGGGCGAGGAGGGCGATATTGCTTTATCGTGCTTAATTATTTTAAATTGTGTTAGCAAAATAAAAGTAACTACTGTAATATCATATGCGGTGTCTGTAGTTATAATGTACCTGTGTAACAATCGCGGCGTGGCTGCCACATAGCGCCTGTATTGAACCTCGTTGGGCTAAATTGTTTTGATTGATTTTCGGTATGTTGAAGTTCAAAAAAATGGGTTCAGATAAAGTGCCTCTTCTATTAGTGACTGCAAACGTCGGATCTATCTTCGAAGATGTGAGTATCTGTATAAAAATACATTTTTCAAACCTCATGTAAAATCTATCTACCTACATAATTTAGTTTGTTGCGCATGTGATAATGTTCTAATTTTAAACGAGTGGTTCGATAGGCTTTATGACTTTCACCTAGTGGATAAAAAATGTTCTTATTTTGAATTTATGAAAATGGAGGGATTATTATAAATTATGGAAATATGATTGATTATTATTATTATTTATTAATTATTTTTATTCTGATGTCATCTCTATGGTGTAGTATTAATTTAATTATTATCTATGTCAAGGCAAGTATTAATTCAGTACAACAGAAAATATCTACATGTATTTTATAAATTGTACAACTAAGGAAATAAGTTTGTATATTCAAAGTTATTATTTAAACATTCACTTCAACATCTGCTTCATAAACAAAATACTGAATGATTTTTGTTTTGCACTAACTATGCTATTTTTAAATCTATAGAGGAATAAAATCGATGATACTAATGATGCACAAATATTATAAGACTTAAATTAATAAATTTAAAACTTCAATTATGCTTTAAAGTAAATTTAGAATTCCAAAAAATTAGATACCTAACTGCTTTATCTTTCCAATTAGAATTTTACAACTGCCACTTTTTATTTTAATATCATTGCCATTACCAATATTTGTCAATAATACATTGTAATGCTAATGTGTTAATGACTGACTGACTGAACTAAAAAGGAGGCCACTCGCTATTATAAAGACTGTTTGAATAATTTTTACTTATATCTATTTGTAAGTGAAACTATTCATAATATTCATAGTGCAGAAATTAATTCAAATTACTATAATTGTCCGTATTTAAGCAAAAAGGAACCACCCAGCAAACACGCACTTCTGAGATATCAAAGGATTTACAAAAACATTTGCAGCTCTGTTAGATGAAGTAAAATTAATATTTATTTTATTTAAATTCATTGATAAATTACTTATTTAAGTATGTGTATATAAATTTGCTCTGAATACTCTTAAACTTTCTAGATAATTAAGAAAATGTGCATGTGGTTCCTTTTAACATTTATCAATTGATAGGTTTTCTCTTATACAAAAAAGAACCACAACCCAGGGATTTAATGATATAAATGAAACTATGTATTTATAATATCGTAATAAAGCTTTCATTAAAAAGATATATAAAATAATACATATAGAGGACGTTTATTCGACGTTATCATCAAATTGGATTTCGAAATCCACCGTGTCTAGTCCATCTATGTGGTCTTCTATTGCATCATCACTAATAAGATTGTTATAAAAACTCTGTGCATATTGTGGAATGAGATGTAATATGGCCTGAATATCGCTTGAAGGTGAAGAAAGCTTCTCCAGAGGCAACGACGTATAAGGTTCTTCGTTATCTTCTGTAATAAAAAGAAAAAAGCTTTAAATCAAAACAATAAAGCCGCGTGGCTTTTATACGTAGATATATGGCGACAGCAAAATATTATTAGTTCTTATAAAGCCGTGTCCCTACTAGACGACTAAGTATGTTGTAGGTACATGCGCCATGTACAAAAAACTGGCTAAGTGCGAGTCGGACTCGCGCAACGAAGAGTTCCGTACCATTATCTATAAAAACGGCAAAAAAATCACGGTTTATTGTATGGGAGCCTCTTAAATATTTATTTTATTCTATTTTTTTTATTATTTGTTGTTACAGCGGCATCAGAAATACATCATCTATGAAAATTTCGACTGTCTAACTATCACAGTTCATGAGACAGAGGGACAGACAGACAGACGGACAGCGGAGTCTTAGTAATAGGGTCTCGTTTTACCTTTTGGGTACGGAACCCTAAAAATCACACGCAACAGTGACCAAACCTAGCAAAAAATTAAATAAACTTGTTAAAATTTTCAATTTCGCGGGCTAGGGCCTTGTTCCGGTCAAAACAGTGGCAGCGCGACTTTTAAAATCAAACAAATAATAATTATATGCGCTGAATGTAAGTACTGTACTGTGTGCTAAGTGTGAGTTTTTGCTCGCACTCGATCGCGATAAAGTTAACTCGGATTTCTATGAAATTGAAACAGCGCCGCCTAGCTTCCCCATACGTCCGCTAGGGGCGCTGTTCGATTTCCCATACTAATTCGGCTGTGACGCAGACGCGATAGTAACGTTTCGTACTCGATCAAACTCACACTAGGGGTACCGAATCTGAATCTAAACGTATTTTACCAAAATAGTAGGTAGGTACCTAGATCATCGACAGTTGTTTTTAAAACAGGGTTTAGTAGTTTCATCTCACAATGACAGATGAATCGTAACAAAATGACTCTTAATAATTCGACTCGCCTTCGCGTCGTGAACAACAACAGTGTCGTTAAAATAGGTACGTAAATCCACACAGGATTCCTCTTGTACTTACTAATTAATGAACTATCTTTTTAAAATCACTCCACAATCGGGAATGAATCAAAAGTGGATAAAGCGTACATACCTGCCCCCCTAGCCAAGTGGCTTTCTGTTAGCGTAAAGTTCAATAGAATAGACTACGAATGTATGAGATTGACGTAAGCTGTAGATACGTTTATCTACAGTTTACGTCAATCTCATACATTCGTAGTCTATTCTATTGAACTTTACGCTAACAGAAAGCCACTTGTCTAGGGGGGCAGCATCTCATAGATTCAATAAGTACTTAAATGAATTAAATAAAACTACTTACCCGTTGTATCTTCATTATAATCTTCGGTGTTCGTCTCCAATGCTTTTCTTACCAATTGCTTCCTTGTTTATTTATTACTAAATATTTTCACATTTAATTTTAAAGGTAATTAACAAAAACAATAGAACTTACTTCGCGGAGAAAAAAAACGGCCGTCACGTATTCGAAATACTTCGCTGAATGTCACCTATATTGACAGATGTTCGACGTTTTACTTTAAAAATTGGAGTTTTGCACTTTGAGCTATTTAAGACGTAATGAAATACGTTGTTTAAAGATGAGAAGCATTCTGCATTGTGCACAAGTCAAGGCATTTGGTACCGTATAGCGATGATGGGTTTCAGGATGTTTTACAATATTTATTTATGCATGATAGAACCGAATGCTTGTGGTTTTATTTTGCAATAAAAAATTACAATTAAATTATGAATTTATTTTACGCATAACCATACCACAGAAACCTGGTTCCATTTTGTGTATTAAAAATAATTGTTATTAATAGAAATATGTGTAATGTATAATGGTACCAAGTATGTGCGGATCTGTTTTGTATAAAATGACATGATAGTAATATCGTTTATTTGTTTGAACAAAGCAGTCCCGTGGTGCTGTGGTTCGGTTTTGCTTCATATGTATTATTCGTTGTTGCTGGTGGTTCCTTTCTGCTTTTAGTATACCTTGTTTCCAAGGTAAAAATCATGTGGTTCTTGTTTGTATAAGAATTTAGACCACTTTTAAATGAGTATTCTTCAAGAAACCAAAAAAAGCAAATTTGTCGAGTGGTTCCATTTTGCATAAATACGGACAATTTACCTTCATTTGATTTGAATATGCATAGAGTAGAAAATTTTATATAATAAACATAAAGCGGCCATACACGGGCAGCTCGAGCAGTTAACGGCTGAGCGACATACACCGGCTGCTCGAGCGGTCAGTCATTGACTGCTAGAGCTGTTGCCACCAACGGCGCAATTGACTGTTGGCTTAAAGCGGTTGCAACTGCTTGAGCAGTCATGTGCATGGCAGTGAATGAATGACTATAATACACCGCGCGGTTGCGGCTTCAAGCAGTCGGCCTCAACTGCTTGAAGCAGTCTGTTTACGGCCGCCCATAGGGTTTCAACATACATCTTTGGAAAAACAAATAGTTTTCAAGTTAAAATAGAAATTGTAAAATTTTCTCATGTGCATTACATTATCTAAAAACTTACATGTTGTACATTACCAGCATGAAATGTTACGTAATTTTAATACGTTGATGATAAAAACTCAAATGGTATTTTTATCATGAACAGGATAGAATGATTATTTTATTTAAAAATATTATATTTATATTTGATTATATAATATTATATTGTATATATACGCATGGCATGGCAGGCAAAAAGCACAGATCTCCTTTGGTCTAGTGGTTATAGTTTAGATTTACAGGTTCAGTATAGGGCTTAATTCCTGACGGAGTCTTAGTGTAGGATGTAAGGATCTTATTTATCTATATTTAATTCAATTAAATATTATCACATTGCCAAAAATCATGTTTATTGAATCGGAGCCCCCGGTTAAAAAATTCAGCAGCAACTGCTAGATAACAGCCAGCGGAGGCTTTATTATAATAAAAAATAAAAAAAGAGTGTATAACCTTTGTGTACAGAACCCTAAAAAGGATAAAGTTGCATGAATCACTACATAGTATAAAACAAAGTCGCTTTCTCTGTCCCTATGTCCCTTTGTAGTTTGTATGCTCAAATCTTTAAAACTATGCAACAGAGCTTGATGCGGTTTTTTAATAGATAGGAAGGTTTTAGATAAAGCGGGCGAAGCCGCGGGCGGAAAGCTAGTTGGCCTAAAACATGATAAAAAATTATATAAAACGTAATATACAGGAAAAAATTCAATTTATAACTATGTAAAGTACGTAATTTTAATCTTGATAAACCATTACAATGTCATATTATGACAAAAAATTGTTTACCGAATATAATATTTTGTTTGTTATTTTTTAACTAGAATTTTTTATTTTATGTAATTGGTGGTTTCCTGCTGATCGTTTGAAGATGTTTATCAGAAAAACAAACCGCCCGCGGCTTCGCCCGCTTTGTCTAAAACCTAATAAATTATATACTTAAACCTTCCTCTTGAATCACTCTATCTATTAAAAAAAACCGCATCAAAATCCGTTGCGTAGTTTGAAAGATTTACAAAGGGACATAGGGACAGAGAAAGTGACTTTGTTCTATACTATGTAGTGATACACAAGCATTTTACTTATTAGACCGAATAAACCTTGCCAACAATTAGGCTAATTTGCGAGTGATTTTTTGAATAAATATAAATAAATTTAAATATTTTATGGAATTTCTATAGAAACTTGATAATAGGCAAGCATTAAGCATAGTTTTAAACATTTTTTGTACATAAATGAATACGAAGCTAGAATAAAACATATTTAATTTCGCAATATTTCCATTATTGGAAATTAGAACCCATACCCACGAGAGTAATTGACGTGGAATATAATCACTACGCCAAGGGGTTATTTTTATATCATAAAAACATGTTTAAAATCATAATGGGTCTGTAGTAGGCTTTAATTAAGGTAGTAGGTTTGAAATATAAGGTAGGTAAGTAATAAGTATGTACCTATAAATAAAACTTGCGTTGTGTAAAACTTTCCTTTAAATGACTAGGTATATTTCTTATATCCTGAAACGTGATAGCTTCATCTTATCGTCTAAAATGGCTATAATATAATAAGCTGGCTATAATATAATAAATATATTATTCATCTACAATCAATAGGAGCGGAGCAGAGTAGCAAAAATATTCCTTTTAAGAAAGACGGAATTACGTGCGACAGCTAACAATATATTTGTAAGAAAATAGTATGAGCCAAACATTAGAATATCCTTTTACATTGAGACTATTTATAATATAAGTATTTCAGTAATTACAGCAAGGCCGCATGTCACACCGATTGACGTAGTTGATGATTTGTTATTTGTTTCTCTATATTGTTAACATCTTTATTTATTTATTTATTTATTTATAACTCTTTATTGCACAAACTAAAATATGACAAAAATAACATTAATACATAAGAAAGACATAGTTTGTACAAGAGGCGGCCTTATTGCTAAGCAGCAATCTCTACCAGGCAACCTGATGGAAAGGAAATGTATGAAGTATCTTTATGTATCGAGGTGTATAGTATCTTTATGTATTGAGGTGAAAAATCATGAAAGACATCTATATTATATTCTATGTAGAAATATTAAGAGAAATATGAAATGTTTTAATTGTTTCGTGTAGGTAATCCCTGAAACTTCGTATTGCCTCGTAGTTATAGTACTTACCTAATCTGTTACGAAAACATATTTTAAAGAAATAGTAGTAAAATTATTTCAGAAAAAACTGTGCGGAACGGTACTGGGCAAAAAGTAGCATAGCTGCTAAGCTGATTATAACACTATTAAATAATCTCTGTACCAAATAACAAAAATATAAGATACGCAGTTTTTGCGTGAAAGAGTTACAAACATCCATACACCCATCCATCCATCCTGACAAACTTATGTTTATAGTCTGTAAATATTGTAGAAATAATAATACAGAGCTTCATTTATTAAAGAAGTTGCGTAGTGAACTAAAAATAACCTACATGTTGTCATATTATTAAAAGCTTCCTCATAACTATATTATGTACGCAAAAAGATATTTACGACTTCTAAAGGCGATGAAAAATCTAATAAAATATCGTTCACCTCGATTAGATGATACGGCGCTGTTTATATTTAGAACTTTATATACTTCAGGGCCTCATGAACTCATGTACCTATAGTACCTACAGTATTTAAAATAAAATAAGGACTCGTGTATAAAATTGAATTTCCCTGAATTGTTAATTTTTAAAAATACATAATACCATAGTAAAAAAATTGCTCCGATACTACATGAAAGATAGATAAACAATCAAACACTTTCGCATCTATAATCCTGTTAATATTGTATGAATGTATGGATGTTTGTTACTCTTCACGTTACTCTTACGCAGAATTGGCTGACCGGATTCGTGTAAAATTTGTTACACAGATAGATAGATACCTTTTACGTAGGTAGATACCACGCGAAATCCAGCTAGGCCTAATATAAGTAAGGATAGCAACGATTGTTTATTAAACTACGTTTCTTTTCAGCCATCCGTCATGCTACCAATATGGACGTCAGAATTCCTGCAAGCAGTATCAAGAATGGACCCCAAATTCATAGCCCTCCATTTACAAGAGGTTGGCGGCAAAGCATACGAGAAATCAATGCAATATGTAAAGGACTTCGTTCAGAGGCTCTGTGATTGTCCGGAACTCAGGCTGTTCGATAAGATAAGGATCTATCTGGATGAAGACTTCAGCTCGCCGGAGAAGTTTACGGTAAGGATTTTTTTGGCATACCTATAATAATTTTGTCTTTTTAGGGTTCCGTAGCCAAAATGGCAAAAACGGAACCCTTATAG
>CAJQZM010040238.1:349-13153 GCA_907164665.1 Colias nastes | reverse complement strand
ACGGGGGATGCCTTTTACTCCGGCCACTCACAAGTCTCTAGGGCATATGTGGAGGACTGTCGAAATGGGCTTGTAGATACTATAGAAACTTCGTTAGATCAAGTTTCTGAATGGGGTAGACTCAATTTGGTGGAATTCAATCCAAAAAAAACGCAAGTCTGCGTGTTTTCCACTAAGAAGTCCCCATTCCTCGTTTCACCTCGGTTTCAGAACACTCCTCTTAATATCTCACTGAGCATTGGAATCCTAGGCCGCCCATTGTGTATCTTTTCTTGTATTTTTGTTTTAATTGCTGCATTTCGTAACTGTATAAAATGAAGAATAATAATTAAATAATCGCGTACCCATCCGGATACCGCAACCCACGGCGGTAGCGGATAACTCCCGTTTGAATAGGCCTTAAGTGTATATTTTATTTTTATCTCGGGTAAAGGTGGGCGGAGTCGGGTCGATCGGCTAGTAATAACTAAAGCTGAAGAGTGTTTAGTTGACCGTACTAATCTCACAACTGGTACGAAAAAAAAGCTATTTATAAAAAGCTCAAGCTAAAGCTATAATCGGTAATATTACAGCCAATAGGCATAAAAATATTGTAATTTACGCGGGAAAATCCATGTTTTATCGACTCCGCATAAAGATACATGTATTTTATCGATACGTAGAAGCAATACTATAAAATATCTACGTACGGAAAACCATAAAAACATAATTTTGTGTTAGTAAGGAATATCAAGCTTTGCATTAGTGAAATGATGTTCCAAATCGGTCACGTATTTTTCGAGTTTAACTAATACAAATATACATGAAATTTAATCTTTTACCTTATAATATTTTATTGTACACATACGATTATCAATAACTTTTTCCTCTTTACCGTATTTGAGCCGGAATGAGGCAGTGACCTCAATGCAATTAGCATGCTTCATGTGACGTCAGATTCCCTTTATAGATGTACAATGTACATCTATAATTCTATACATATAATAAATCTGTAGAAGGGTCAATTATGTACATTGAAAATATTGAAAAAATAAATAGCAGGGGGTGTTACTGGGTCGATACCAAACCCAAATATGTGATTAAAAAAATTTTTGTCTGTCTGTCTGTATGTGAAGACATCACGTGAAAACTAACGGTTCGATTTCGATGAAACTTGGTATAATTATAACTTATTATACTGGGCATAAAATAGAATATCTACTTTTTATCCCGGAAAAATACGTAGAAAAAAAAATCTTAATTTTTCCGCGCGGACGGAGTCGCGGGCGGAAGCTAGTACTACATATATAGGTATTACGATACTATATAAGTAAGTGTGACGTCATAAAACGGTATATTGTAATTATGTGCTTGTGTTTTGAGGATCTAAAAGTAAAAGGTAAATGGAAAAAAGGTACCTAAATGGAATTTGTTGTATATGTGTTACTTAATCAGTTTACAGTGTTTTTACTCCGATGGGAAAATGTTTGTTGAATTTGATATTTACTTATTTAAATCATTATAAGTATAGATTTTTTTAAAGTTAGAAAAAATTCGAAGACGAGACGGGATTCGAACCCGCATCTTTCGTCATGCCTTGACCTCTCGGCCACCCGTGACCCCGCCAGAGCAATATGTTTGATGAAAAAAGAAAGTGATAGATAAAGCCGAAGAATGCTAAGATAATTAAATTATTATCTAATGTAATTTGTATGTAGGTACATATTATATGTTTGCACAAATTACTATCTATCTATCGCAATATTTTCCATGAAAGACTGAACACATTTCCATACTATTTAAATATCACGTCTGACCCATTATTTTTGAACCCGTTAGAAAAGAAAACGGTACCCTCCTTTTCGATGTCGGTTAACAATGCAATTAACACCTGTATTGCGAACATAACTTGTGACGTCATACGTAGGAATATATCCGTGAAGCCTTATGAGTACTGTGACGTCAGAGAATGCGGGTATTTTGAGAATTGCTTTTCCTTATTGTAATGATTTTGAGTTATTTATGGAATTTATATGTTAATGTTTAATGTTGTGAGGAGGAATTGTTAAATTATGCATTATATTTACGGAGTTACATACATTTTTGATTCACAAAAATTATTAAAAATAATAAAGTGGCTTTTAAATAAAGCTGAGACTTTATGGAAAAGGTTTATGATATTAAAGAAGCAAGTGTAGGATGCGTCATTTTTAATTTAAGAATTAGTACTGAAATAAAATAAATAAAATGTTCGTTTAAAAAAAACATTCTGTCTTACCACAAACAACTTTAGCCAAGGTTTAACTTTAAGCGCGGGTTCTCTTTAATGTGGTTTTGTCGTATTTCACATAGACAACTATATTAAAGTGACAGATCCCTCGTTTAAAATTAGACTGTGATTAAATTGTTTTGTGGTAAAAGCAAGTAAGTTTAATTCATTTTTTCTCATAAATAAAACGTAAACAATAAGGCAAGGGATAAAAAATGTTATTAATTAGTAGTACTACAAGTTAATTATTAATCGTGCGATAATAATTGCGTTTTTATAACGTTGTGAAGTGTAAATTAAATATGAGTGCCATAAACAGATATACTAGTTAAGGCGCTTTTAAACAGGTTTTCGATGTGAAGTTATTTAATAAGTATGAACGAACAAAAATCTGTAATATAGGAATTAATGCATGTATTTCTATACTTATATTATAAAGAGGAAAGGTTTGTATGTATGTATGTATGGCTTTCACGCATAAACTACTGAACCGATTATAATGAAATTTAGCACACATATAGAGGGTAACTTGGATTAACACATAGGATAGGTTTTATCCCGGAAATCCCACGGGAACGGGAACTATGCGGGTTTTCCTTTGAAAACGCGGGCGAAGACGCGGGCGAAAAGCTAGTTTTATTATAAAAAGCTAAATGTTAATCCATACATACATAATATGTTATGTTAATAATTATAATATTTTGATCAAGCTCTTTACGCTACGCTTACCTTTTGTGTCAGCCTAGTGAAAAATAGGATTACCCTATGAACTAGTTTGAGTCATTGCTTCTGAGCTGTTCCTATAAAATAGATCCTTTCAGTCTGTTTTGCCGTTCGTATGTAGTATTTTGAACGGCTGAATTAATTTTAATAGAACTCTCGCTGATTAATAGTGGAGTATGTACTATGTATGTGTTGACATTTTATACCAATATTATTTTATTTATTTTTAATCCTCGTAAGCATAAATTGAGCTTAGTAAATAAACAAAGAAAATATAAAAATTGTAAAAACGTACGTACGTACTTGTAACGTATCGTATGTATGTGTAGCCCTTATAAAATAATCACATCGTAATCACAATATACAGATACATACCTACAGTAAGGAAACTTCATACAAAACGTTCGAAATGGCACACGCACACAAGCAAGCGTGTTTACGAGAATCATAAGGGTATTCAGGGGGATCGATAGTAGCGGGTGACACATCCACAGATTTTGAATGACAAAGATACATATAGTATAGAAAAGTGATGTCAATGACTTCACGTTAAATAAATATCGATTGTTTCAGTTTGTAGCCTAACTATATGTTTGGCTTCGGTATCTATTGTCCCAAGTATTCTTTTTAAAAAATATTCAATCTACATTTTTGACTTTCCTACGATTTTATTATATGTATAGATATTAAAATAACCATTACATAAATATGCCTTTATTCGAAAAAAAAAAATTACAAATTATTTACTGAAAAATACTTTCGTCTACTACGACTAATTCGGAATTTATTGTTAAATTTTATAGCGTAAAATATTCTCAATCTTATGAACAGTTTTTTTAAGTAACTGATTATGCTTAATTCGTTATAAATTAATTCAGCCACTTTACAGTTTATGTGTTCTCTCTTAAAGCAGCAACGAAAATGTTATCCATTTTCTCGACATATTGAACAAAATCATCTGGTGGTATAATTGGTATAGTTGAATTCAAGCAACCGAATACTGCGTGGCATTTTTAAAATGATCGCCGAAATCAACTTATCTACAAGCACGTGTTCAAATTAAACTGAAATAATATATTTCACCAAAATGTTAAAACATAAATACATAAAAGATAGATATTATAATTATTGTATTTTTATCGATACGTGACGTCACCACTTTGTCAAGCACTAAGCCTGTCAAACTATTTTCTTTTTCATCCTAAAACAAAAAGGTGGAGGTTCTATGCTCGTATAATAATAATTTTAATTTATTTTTGCATATTTTGTGTTTTTTAATTTAATTTAATTTTTCGTTTTAAAAATAATTTAGTAGGTATACCTACATACAAGTATTGTAAATTCTGGTTTAAAATAATTATTGAATATATGTATAATACAAATATCAAGCATTATAAATAATTTAGGTACATTAAATAACCTTCGGCGTCCATAACAAAACAAGATTTCGAAATATAGCACTGATAAAAACGTATTTACTTTTACAAGGTGTATTAATTCGGATTGTTTCTTCTTGTAAATTCATATTTAGGCTACACCATTTTTGTATTTTAACGAGTTTTAATCTCAAAATTACCACAAAATCGACTGTGAAAAAAAGCAAACAGAAATATACAGGCCGAATTGATAACCTCCTCCTTTATTTTTGAAGTCGGTCAAATATCAAAAAGGTAACAGCCTTATAGCTATAATAGTGCTTATGTCATAATTTCATCGCAGGGGCTTAGTTTCCTAACTGTATGTACGTATATATCTGTCAACTGTGTCGTAATTGAGTTAACATTTATGGCGAAGTACAACATTATTGTACGCTTGGAATGTCAGTTTTAATTAATATTTTTCCTAACAGAAATAATTGAATAATTTAATTCCTATAAGAATAAATTGAAAAGATTATAATTATAGATTAACTCTGGGATGCATGTTAGCGTACTCATCCAGTTAGTTAAATAGGTAATTGTTATTTATTTATAAGTAGACTTGATTTGTAGACTGGATTTAAATTATTCCGCTTTGGAAAAAATAAACAAACTATGATGTTTTAAACGCTACTGATGGCATAAGCTGAGTACTACTACTACTGTGCCTAGCCTTATCCCAGTTCACTTGGGGTCGGCTCTCCTCGTCATTCTTCTCCAGAGACATCGGTTCCGGGTCGTCGAATCATTTACTTGAGCCTTCTTCAGGTCTTTGTTGATAACAGACATCCAAGTTTGTTGAGGTCTTCCTCGCTTTTTTGGGCCAGAGTTTATGGCCAAGACTCGCTTGGTCATGTGCTCTTCAGGTCTTCTCATCACGTGGCCATACCATTGGAGGCGTCTTTCCGAAAGCTTCTCTTCAATTGATCTGACTTTGAAGCTTCCTCGGATATAAGTGTTTCTCACTCTGTCGGCAAGGGTAACGCCTCCAGCCCATCTGAGCATCCTCATTTCCGCTGTGTGTATTTTTTGTGTATGGGCCTGCTTTATGGGCCAGCATTCACTACCGTAAATGAGAGCTGGGCGGATCGCTGTTTTATATGCTTGCATGGCATAAGCTGAGTATTAAGGCTAAAAACGGATTAAAAATAACATAAAAAATATGCATTACGGCTTTAGTAAACCTAATTAGTGTATGTTTAAGGCTTCTTTACAAACGTTTATGAGATTTCAGAAGTTTGAGTTAAGGGCCCTTAGTAGGTGAAAACAGCAAAATGGACTATGAGCTATAATTGAAAATATTGAAGTTTTTTCGCACTGAAATTTCTAATATCTATTACAGAAGGTATGTGTGATGGGATGACTGTTTCCAAAACAAGATTGGAAAAATTTTGCTCGATAAAAAATTTTTTTGTAGTTACCTCTAAAATATCATATAAATGCTCATTACAACCGTATTTTACGATAATAATTCATATAAAATCACAAATACATAGGTATTTACCTTCTCGATTTCGTGACTGTTTTAGATTTAGAAAATACTAAATATTTTCATTCACTTTTTGAAAAAATGTGAATGGCGCTTACGATTTTTAGTTTCGAGCACGTTGATTCCATACAAAACGCAGACCCCCTCACCCCTCACCTATGGCGCGAATAGGTGAATTTTCGCTGTCCGCCTAACCCCCCTTAAGAAAAAACTGAAAATGGAATCAATAAATAATGATGTTTACAATACCATTACAAATGTTTGCAATGTCATTTCTTTATTACAATGTAATTCGAACATGTTGTAATAATGCAAAGCACAAAGTGTATATTTATTATTTACGTATTATCGTAAAGATAAGTATTTATTTTTTATGATAGGTATGGGAATTCTTGTAAGTGAAAAATTCCTTCACTTATTTGAAAGATATGTTGTTAAAATTTGGCACAGTTTCTGATATTATAAAGAATTAACTCGAGTAAACTTGAGATATTTACTATAGTTACGAAATTATTTAAAGAATTTTGTGTTTGTTAATTTGTATACCTCTAATGCAACAATTGGCTTATTTGTAAATTATCTGTGTGTTTATGTTATTACAAATAGCTTATAGTCATTTGTATAAACATTTTCTTTGTTTACAATTGTAAACACATTTTAATTCAATATCATTGTGCTATGCGACAACTATGAATTAATTTTGTGACGTCACAGGTGTCAATCGAGTTAATAATCTAACAGTGCATTTACATCAAACGAATATAGAGCTAGAACAAGAGCATTCTTTCGTTATCTTTTAGTGTAAACGACAACTCGTATTCAGTGTTGTTCAGTATTCAGTACATTGCATAGAATCTTTTCGAACGCACTAAGAACAACGAAATAATGTTCTACGCCTGTTTACACTTAAAGAATTTGACACAGTGGGGTTAGAATGACCATTCGCTCGTTTGATGTAAATGCACCGTTACTCAAGTAATAAAACCACAATAAAACGGCTCCTGTTGGTCTTAGCGTAATGATATATAGCCTATAGTCTTACTCGATAAATGGGCTATCTAACACCGAAAGAGTTAAGAGAAACAGAAAACAAACAAAGAAACTCTTCAGCTTTATCTATACTAATACTATAAAGCTGAAGAGTTTTTTTGTTTGAACGCGCTAATCTCAGGAACTACTGGTGCGATTTGAAAAATTCTTTCGGTATTAGATAACCCATTTATCGAGGAAGGCTATAGGCTTAATTTCACCTGTTTACATGTATCTTTGAATAAAGAAATATTTTGATATATTTTCCAGGCACTAGGCAACATGTACTTCGCCCATACCTCGCTCACGGATCTCAAAGTGTGGGACTTCGAAAAGAGGAATTACGTAGAAGCCTCTGGTAGAGAGGTTAACAGCGGTAATATAGAGAAGGTCACTACTAAGGAGAAGGTTAAGTTCCCGCAGCATTTCTTCCCAGAGGTAAGTTTTGGGGTTAGGTAGGCTGGAAACGAAGTGGGATGAATGGGAATATTTTTTGATTTACTTTGTGTATGATTAGGTAGTTTATTTTAAAGGTTATGTAATAAATAACCGTAAAGTTTTATTAAAGGATTTTCAATCTGTTGGTTGATTTTTTTTTAGATTTGTGTTCATTGATACATTGAAGGTATGTTTAATACAGTTTTATTTAAATAAGAGATTGTTATGATAATTTTTTGCATACGTTGTTTCTATTTCTTGATATTTATTTTAATTAAGGAGCACCCATAAAATAACACGAACAAAAAAAAAAAAAACTGGTTAACATGCAAATATTCTGAAAGCTCTCATTAAAAAACAAATGAAAAGCTCTCATTAAATAACAAATTAAAAAAAAAAACTGATTTTTTTTATACAATAAAAAAAAAACATTTTCCAGTGCAAATGGTCGCGCAAAGGTTTCATGCGCACGCGCTGGTCGATTCGCGGAACGGCTGTGGAGTTTGTGAACATACATCTGTTTCATGATGCCTCTAATCTATTGGCTTTGGAGCCTTTTCCCTCTGTGAGTATATTTATAAACAAATGTTTACTTAATTGAAGGATTTATTTACTGTAAAAAAAAACTTCTCCTATAACATTATTATGGACCAGTTCCTATTGGATCTGTACTTAAGTTTTTCTCCATAAATAGATTATGAACCCATGCAAGTTCTGTTGTAAAAAATAAAAAAAACCCCATTTTTTGCAATGTTTTCGTTGTTGCTCCGTTCCTATTGATCGTAGTGACTTCGAAAGTGACTATCCAACAACAAAATAATGTAGGAGTTCGAACCAGTATATTACATTAAGATTAGCTGGTTCAAACAAAAAATGATTTATAATCAAACTAGTTTTCCGTCCGTGGCTTCGCCCGCTTTGTCTAAAACATAATAAATTATATACTAAAACCTTCCTCTTGAATCACTCTATCTATTAAAAAAAAACCGCATCAAAATCCGTTGCGTAGTTTTAAAGATTTAAGCATACATAGGGACATAGGGACAGAGAAAGCGACTTTGTTTTATACTATGTAGTGAAGAGTAATTATTAATTTATGTTGCTGTAGCGATGCTTGGTTGCTCACAGTCAAGTGGGTTCGAATCCCATTTCGCAATAATATTTCCTGCACTTCTTCTATTTATCGTTAAAAAAATGTATTATGAATTTATTCCTCTTGATTATAAAACTCAAAAATCACGATGTAAAATGAAGTCATGTAATGCAATATAAACAGTAATCTAATATTTAATGCTACAGAAAGGAATATTTTTCTCCTTCCCAAAGGTAATTTTACAAAAAATTACAACAAAAACTTTTTTTTTCTTTTTCACAGGTATATTGCCGCAGTCGTCGACGCGCGTTACGTCACACGTTACGTCACCTGCACTCGGATGTTAACGCGGCGCCGTATTTCATATTCGGCGATTTTAACTTTCGCACCGATACTGGGGCTGTTGTTAAGGTGATTGTTTTTAAATAACCATCCTTATAAAATTTTAAAGAATACAAAAAAAAATCAATCTTGAGCCGGGATTCGAGCCCGCGTCTTTCGCCATGCCGGGGCGACGCCTTGACTTTGATCACGTATGGTTGAGAGGATTTTCTTTTATATTTTTTTTTTCAAATAGGAAATTTAAAGGGATTCCTTTAAATTGCCTTAAATTTGAATATCCCTTTAATTTGCATAATTAATGCATAGTAAATACTACTACATAATGGAAATAACGTCGAAATCGATTGATATAATATTTTTATACATTCGTAAAAAATAGTGGATATTTTTTTTAATTAAATAAGCAATTTGCCGATCTTGGGCATATTCTTTGTCATTCCATTACTATTGATTTTATTCAAATCAGTAATAATAATACATTCACGTAAAAAATCAACTGTAAAAATAATATTTTTTCCACAGAAAGTAACCGAAGATCTTCAAGCTAGTCGCGTACAAAATGGCGCCAACGTGGATTCTTCCAAACTACAATATAGATCTAAAAATGACGATAGAACCATACTCACGATTGGCAAGAAGGAATTCGCGCATGTTGACCATCAGAAGATATTTAGGGAGTCTTGGGTGAGGGTAGATAGAAAAAAAAAATCAAATGTTTTTAAATTATAGGGATATTAAATCTAGAATGGTATTATGAAAGTCAGGTAATTGTCTGACTTGTGTCGGCGAGTGAGCGAAATGTGAAGTGTTTTATGAGGGAGGTTGAAAGAGGACCCGTCCTCTATAAACGGCTGTTGTTGTTTTTTAAATACTATATTCTTATCTGTCTATGCTTTTGATCCGTATTTGTTAGAACTCTCAAAAATTTTATAAGTTTAAGGGCCGATTTTTCAATGCTTGGTTAAAACTTATCCGTCCAATAAAGTATTACACGATAATATTAAAATGTCACGTAAACTGTCAAATACGGGCAATAAGAATACGTTTTTAAAATGGTAGTTTTATACATTATTCGACGAATAAGTTTTAACCAAGGATTGAAAAATCAGCCCTTAGAGATCATCTATGCTAAAAACTATTATTTTTATAATACGTAAAAATATTTTTTCACAGTTGCTAAAATACGACAGAGAGCTAGAAGCCCTAAGACCGCATTTATACGAATTTCCGGTAAAATTTCCACCTTCATACCCATTTGAAGAAGATGTGCATCTACCCACACATTATATGAAGACCAGGTGAGGGTATATCTGAATAAAAAAGAGCGTGTGTGCCGAGCACACGTGTCAGAAGTGAAACAGCAATATTCAAAGATATCAAAATCGTCGCCTTACTCCGTGACGTAACGGTGTAGCCATGACGCGACCTTGGGATTTTACTCTCAATTCGCCTAAAGAAGTTTAACTTCAAAAATACAAGCAAATAATATCATCGATTTGAATAATTTACTAACCTAACTATTAGTAATAATAATTAACTTAAATTTGTGGGCTGTGTTGTTATACATAGCAACAAGAAAAAGTGAAGTCCCATGTCCCCTAGTGGGGTAAGGGGCAGATGGATTATACATCTGTTTCACTGATCGATTTTCTTTAGGGACAAGTAGGTGATCAGCCTTCTGTGTCCTGCCAGACCGAGACATTTTTTTTTCTTCGTCTCCACCGGGAATCGAACCCAGGACCCCTCGGTGCTACGCTCACACGTCAACCACTGTACCGAGGAGGCGGTCAATGCGGTATAGCAACAAGAAGGATAAACTAAAAGTTATGTAAAAATTTAATAAAACAGTTTTTTACTTTTTACGCATGAACTATGAAATAAAAAAAAAAACGTGCATAAATTACTTTAACTCTTGTGCGATATTACAATCTGTGCATTAAAAAATGTGTTTAAAATTGCCTTTAAATGCAGTTTGAAACTTAGCTATGCTTATTTCTTGTCTTTTTATACAGTTTAATAATTTTATTCATTCATTCACCATCCTTTATTAATTGAATAAGAATATGCAATAACAATAATTGTAAAAAAAAAGATGTGTGGCACTCGGGGACTGCTGCGGTAAAGCTATTGCATGCTATACCTTCAAGCCACACCTCCGCCCATCGGAGTGGGGAGCGTGAGGTTTTTTCGTTACGGAATTTCTCGATTCGGTCCCCGCGCTCAAGGCCCGCGATAGAAGCTATGCAATAGCTTAAAAATTATATTAATTTCAGATGTCCAGCGTGGTGTGATCGAATTCTTTTATCTCAATCTGCGAGATTATTGGTGCAAGATCGTTCAGAAAATAGAGTCCATAACTCCAGGTTAGTAGAATTATTTATTGTTAAACATATAAATAGATTCATGTATTTATGTGTGTTTGTTTGTCAGTCTGAATTGCTAATTTGAAATGAAATGAATTTAAAATAGATAAGTTAATTATAGCTAAAATCTATATATTATATATAAAATAGATAAGTTAATTATAGCTAAAATCTATATCTATATATTATATAAAACTCAAAGGTGACTGATATAGTGATCTATCAACGCACAGCCCAAACCACTGGACGTATCGGGCTGAAATTTGGCATGCAGGTAGATGTTAGGACGTAGGCATCCGCTAAGAAAGGATTTCCCGAAATTCTTGCGGGAACGGGGATAAACGGGGATGCACGTACAAAGTCGTGGGCGGAAGCTAGTAAGATATAAAAGACCTTATTTGATGTGGGATTGTTTGCAATCGAAGTTATGACAAAAAAACTATAATTAATTAATACGGTGAATTCAAAGATCGAAGTTTGTCAAAGAAGCAGAAGAAAAGAAGTTGATTTTCTAATTTAAATTGTCTTTTTTATATTTTTTCTCAGCGAAGAATTTTTGCCATTGTTAAGCTTTGTTGTTTTTCACATTCGTGTTATAATAGAAACACATAAATAAAATAATATATTTATTATTCAGGAAATCGGTAACCGATTCAACGGATAGTGGCAGTGGAAGATTGTCTTCATCAGATAGTAGTCCGGCTAGATCTGCTTCTCCGGCAAGGCATAATCAGGTAATTTAAATTAAATCAAATCAAAAAAATCGTTTATGTATGTGACAGTGTATGATTGGTATTGTTAATCAAAAAACGACGTGTGGCACTCGGGGACTGCCGCGGTAAAGCTATTGCATGCTATGCCTTCAAGCCACACCTCCGCGCCCGTCGGAGTGGGGAGCGTGAGGTTTTTTCGTTACGGAATTTCTCGATTCGGTCCCCGCGCTCAAGGCCCGCGATATAAGCTATGCACTAGCTTAAAAAATGTGTGCGTGTACTAGTGTACACCCGTAAGAAGTGAAACTTCTTTTTGACCTTATTTTTCAAAAAATAATTTACTATATTCAACTTTACAGAAATACGTCGAATCACGCATGGTAGGGATAAGAAAAAGATGGCGCGTAACGGAAAAATGTCACGCGTTACGAAATGTTACACTAAATTTTTTTCCAACCCCGATAAAGAAGTTTCACTTCAAAAAGTAAAAAAAAACGTGTCACACTGCTTTGGCAAAGGTCAAAGATATTGATACGCGCTTAAAGAAGATTCACTTCGAAAATAATAATCCGACATGAAACGGTGGTAATTCAAATTTTCCGAGTTTACAATCCAACTATTATTTTTCAATTGTTTGCATTCTTTTGAAGTGAAACTTCTATAAGTGCGTTGAGAGTAAAATTTCAAGTTTACGTCATGGAGTAAGGCGACAATCTTCGAATCTTGCCAAAGAATGTACTTGTGTCAGTTATGTCACGTGTGCTCGACACACACGCTTTTTTTCTTAATTAAACAAAGTTTACAGCTTATAACTTCGTTTTCTACATTTTAAAATATAAAATTACACTAAATTTCAGTGGAGTCCCGGAAAAAAGCTTGAAAAGAAAGGCAGCATGGCGGAAATAGACGCTCTCAGTGTGCCCGGCAACACTGTCAGCAGGAAGAGCA
>CAJQZM010040237.1:10080-20784 GCA_907164665.1 Colias nastes | reverse complement strand
TAATTATTACATTGATAGGAAGAACAAAAAGCCTGTATAAAGCCTATTAACCCCTGCCGCCGAAGGTGAACGGGCGCCACAGGTTTAAATTAAATTTTATTAGAATTAAATTAAATGTTGAAATAAGAAAATCAAATCAATAATGTACATATTGTAGTTTTCTCGTTTACAGTTTATTAAGAAAAACAATTAAAATCAATATATCAAGTAAGATAGAACAGGTTAATCCAAGAGTATTTATTAAACTATTTTAATTCTTTCGTTGGAAACATTTATGAATGAATCATAAATATGATACATGTGATTATGACAAGTTATGAAAATAATATTTAAGTTAAATTATTTAATACATCCATGTCCATTCTAGGCAAGTAATTCGATGTTTTATAGCGATTATATTGAGTATCGATTACCTTACTTATCTGGCAAATTCATGAGAAATAGAAGCCATTTTGTTCTTGTATTAGAAAATGAAATATTCTATTGAGTTTTCTTGGAAATTGCGAACAGTGTAGTGAACGAATTCAATAGTAGATAATACTTCGTATAATTTCATATATTGTTGTGGAATTGAGATTAAGTTGTTCACAAAAAGTTATGTTGCGTAAAAATGATATTCGAAACATCAAATACTTACCTACTTATTTGTTAGAAAATCATGTTTTAATTATCTTACACATTATATGTATTCTCTGATCGACTTTTACTTTATTGTTGAATTACTCTCCTAGGACTGTATATATTAATATTTATTAATTAATTTTCCTTTCCCTCCAATAATGTGAAAATAAACACGAATGAATTATTAATAAAGAATATACTCGATTATCCTACTTTTATTACTAAGTTTGCCGTTTCATCATTCCCGTGAAAATAAAAGATAAAACCAATGCGAGTCGAACATCGCGTAGATCGTAAAAAACAAAATGGCGCTCCATAGCTTGCAGAACAAAAGCGAACGAAGCAAGATGTGGAATAATGCAGTAAATTGCGTTAACCCTCTCAATGCAGAAAGCTTTGAGCTAAGTTCTTCTATGTCATCACGCGTCTTTGTGATTTATTGGGGACCGTTTTAAAGTATGCTATGGCAATTCTGTATTAGAGATTCATTAGTACTAGTAGGAGCAAAGTGGATAATTGCATTGTGATTTACTTTGATTGCGAGTTACTTGTTAGCTTCTGTACTTTTAATACAAGGGTTGTCAACACTTATGTTAAAATGTTTTTTTTTGTTAGTTTATATGTGAATCTATTATATTAATGAGGATACGAAAAATATGTTCATGAGAAGTGTTAGGAAAGTTGTATAAACGTAGACATTTTACTGATCCTTATTTTATTTAATTACATATTTAGTAATTTAATAAATAAGAAAGGATAAACCGAATGAAAAAGAAAAAATCTCCTCAAATTTAATGATAATAAAATAAATAAATTGAGATTAGTTTAGTTCGTTTATTTTTCTTATAAATAAACATGAAGTTTAGTTAAAATACGTGTAGTTTCCACAACTACGGACAAAGTAATTTGACTGCGTTCAACTAGTAAGTTTAGAAAAGCACACGAGTCTTGCATTATGAATGTGAAAATATTACATTACACGTCTAAAATATTCAAAACAACGATATAGAACATTCTAGAATACACATTTTATTAATATACATGTTAAAATGACTCGGGAAAGCGTAAGCTTTTGAAATTACTTCATTTATTTTGTGCAAATGTTTCACGCAACTTGGAATGGAAAAATATGACCATAATCATTCTTACGTGGAAATGGGAAATGATTGCATTTTTTATGTTATTGTAGGTACGTGTTCAAATGAACAGTGAACAACTTAACGGCCGCGGCGGTTTGCTACCAACTTAACAGCAGTTGATGTTCACTCCGGACCTCAGTTACATGGTAATAGTATCTGGATCATCATTTTCCACCATTTCCATTCATAGACTCAAATATATAATATTCATTTGTATTAATAATTATGAAAATAGCTGCTCAGCCCAGCTTGACTTTCTATTCTCAGTATTATTAATTCTAAAATCAGTGTAATCTAAATTCAGCTTGTCTGCATTTTATGTAAATTTTATGGATTTCTTTTATATTATGTAAAAATAATTCACACACACACACTCACTCACATATTTTTCTTTCAAATATATTTGAAAGAAATTTATTTCGTTAAATAAATAAAATATCCCAAGTATAGCTATATGTATAATTATTGTTATCATATTGACACATCTAGTCCTATTATATACTATTAGGCTGGTTGCAGAGCTTGACCGACCGTCAGTGCGTACCGTCGCGTCGGTCCTGACGATACGCATCAACAATTGTATGACTTTACACTAATGCGCATGACAATACGCGTGCGTATGGTCGGTCTAGCTATGAAAGGTTTTATGAATTTCCATACATATGACAAGCGCGACTGACGTACGCACTGACGGTCGGTCAAGCTCTGCAACCAGCCTTATACATCTTTGGTTGTAACTCTATAAACACGTCTGCTTTATTGAATCAAGACAGTATAAGAAGTGAAGATCTAAATAAGATTTTGTATTTCATATTCAGACGTGCAGTGGTAATACGTAAGTAAATAAAATTTGGCTGAATCTAAGATCAAGCAATAAGAGTAAATTGGATTTTTCCGATTTAATTTAAAGATTACATATTTTTATTAACAAAATAGTGAAAATTAAACTCACCCGTTATAATTCCGTAAATAACTAACAATACTTTATACTGGCTTTGCGTGTTAATTACTGTATTTATTTGGAATTGAAATTTATAATACAATAAACTAGTTTCATATATGAGACTAGTTTATTGTTTTTGTTTTATTAGACTTTTTTATCTCTATATGTACATACTTGAAATTTGTAACCGTTCTAACCTTTTTTACACCTACAATTATTTATAAAAATTACGTTCTGAAATAAGCACGCTCGAGGATTCTGTTTTTATTTTATAGTCACGAAAATTTTACATTTTTGGCTAGACAATTAGCTATGCAAGAAACTTTTAAATTTATGTTTAATAAATAGTACAAACAATTCTGAAATAATTGGTAGATAATGTTGTTTAAGAAATTCCGCTTTTAAAATCAATGTCCCCATTAATTGCTTTTCGATTCTGAAATTTGTTTGTCCCTAAACACTCATATTACTTAATTGCACAGTACATTACTGTATATAAGGGTGGTATTACACCTTTCTTACTTTAAGTTTTGACGTTAAACATTTTCCTAAAAGCAATAGAGTTTCATATTTATAGTAAAAACTTTTAGCGAGATAAACGGTGTTCCTTTTCCGATAGGCTCCCTTGAACACATGTTTCAGATTCAACGGGGAAGTTGTCTCTATATCTTATTATCTGCTATCCTCAGGGACGTTACTTTGTTTCCGAAATGTACGCAAATTCTATGAATATTGTGATTCTTTTTTATGCTATTATATGGTGTCTTGGGGTTGTTACTTGGCCTGCCTTTTGTCGGATATGTAGGATTGTAGGTAATGTGGAAAGAAGGGTATTGTAGATGTTGAAATAATATAGCCACAAGATTACTTAAGTATAAAAGATCATAAAGTTCTAAAGATGTAACGAATATTTTTTTAAATTTTAAATTTATTTATTTATTTATTCATCTTTGACTTTTTTTATCTATAAAGAATACAATAGAATATAAAGACATTTATTCCCAATAAATGATAGGTGATAAAACCACGAAGTAATCATTGTTTGGAGTGCTTGATACTCGAAGTTGAAGAAATACTGAAACAAAAACTTACAATTAAAGTTTGTCTTATAATCAAATCCCACAATTAGACTCTAATTATTAAAAGAAATATTAGAAATGAATCCAACATCTCTTTGGTAAAACCATATCTATAAATGGTTCACCTCAATAGTTCGGTATGTAACAGCCGCGTAACATTCGAAGTGATGTATGACTGTTATCTCATATACAATTTCCACACTTAATCACAAGCAATATAATTTTAGTTCGATAAATAATTGGACGCCATTACTTATCGAAAGTTATGGGATATATTTGCATGTAAGTTAATTTATGACGCTAATATTTATTACCGTATTTATGTATGTTTAATTTTATTATTGTTCCCTGTGTGTGTTTTGTGTTTAACGTGTATTTTTAATGATTTATGTTTTTTATATATTTTATATTAACACTACTGATGTACCTATACAGCGTGGGTCTTTATTATTTAGAGATATTGATGATATAGGAGGAGATTTAAAGACAAATAAATTAAATTCGGATATGGTTTGTGATTGTTTGTAATAAAAAATCGAACAATACCTAAACAACGTATTTAATATTAGGTATCGGTGGTATGTATTAATACTATTTTCGAAATATTTAAACAATGTAATATCTGGATTGCTATTAGTGCTATCCAGACCATTTAGTTATTGAGATACAAACTTCGCCTAGATTTGACTGGAAATAGTTTTAGGAAATTCTGTAGGTACCTATCATTATTAGCAGCTATGTATTAGGTATTATCCATACTAATATTATAAATGCGAAAGTAACTCTGTCTGTCTATCTGTTACTCAATCACGCCTTAACTACTGAACCAATTTGCATGAAATTTGGTATAGAGATATTTTATACAGACATAGGATAGGTTTTATCCCGGAAATCTCACAGGAACGGGAACTATGCTATATTTTTCTTTGACTGCGCGGGCGATGCCGCGAGTGGAAAGCTAGTTTTTAATAAAGATAAAAATAAAAAGATAAAAATATTTAAAAGGTGAACGTACATTGTTAAGCCTGATTCCCACGGCATGTTTGCTTCACAAGCATTGGCAGACGACAAGCGCTTGTCGCCATCCGTCGCGATTTGAACTGAGCGTTCCCACGGCATGTGTGCGTATGGCAAGCATTGGCGAGCACGGTGGACGGTCATTCCTTCTAATACCTAATATAAATTCTCGAATTTTGCATGATATAAATTATCGTACAATCAGCGTACGATAATACTATGCTATCGTACATCGTACGTAGGCACAAAATTATTTTATTTATTTATTTATTTATTTAAATTCTTTATTTAACACACACAAAAAAATAAACACAAAAATAAAAAGAACAAAAAAGAAGATCATAACATGTTAAATAGGCGGCCTTATCGCTATAAGCGATCTCTGCCAGGCAACCTTTGGATAGGATTTGTCATACGAATTAAAATTAGATGGGTGGTGTTTGATTTAAAAGGAGAAAAAAAAATAAATAAAAATATGTACATATACATATATACGTATATATATAAAAATAGATACCTAATAATAAATAAATAAGTAAAAACAATATAAATATTGATATCAATACTATAAATACATGCTATAAATACACATACATACATATATACTTACATACATACATATCATACATGATACATAATACATAACTATGTATAAATAAAAATATTACAGCTCGTTGAAGAGATGACGTATTTGTACGATAATTATCGTACGGTTCCGAACAATGACGCGCTACAGACGGCAAGCCCCGACGGACGTCGACCAACGCCGTCGCACCGCGCCAAGCGCGCACCTTTGATCTTACCGACTTCCGATGGATAGCACAAGCGTCGGCAAACATCGGCAAACAACCACAAGCGCGCCGATTCCCATGGCATGTGGTATGGTGTGGCGCGGTCGGGTTTGTGAAGCAAACATGTCGTGGGAATCAGGCTTTAAAGTGTTATGATATGTAAGCGACATACATTTTTTTATATTTTCCCACGCTTTATCTAACTCAGACACGTAAAAAAACAGAATAGAAGAAGTTTCAATAAAGCAACATTTAATAAAATATCATATCCACAAAAAAGAATTGAACGCAAAACCAAAAAGTATGATGGAAAAGTCTAGACGCTGATATATATTCTATTGGGGCTACATATTTGTATTACTGACATAGTAGTCAGTGGCGGTACGTTCATACAAGCCGAAAAGCCCGGCTTGCCTTAGAAATTCGCTACGAGACAGGAAAATACCCATATTCACGTTTGAATATTCGCGCGCAATGAGCAATTCATAATCTGCTCCGAATTCAATGAAAACTCACCTACAATATAATATATAATACGCCTAGCATAAAACAATGACGAATTCGAGTAAACTTTTTAATTTCATCCTTCTTCCTATCGGAATAAGGTCGTACCTTTTATTTGGACGTTACAACCTAAATTGGATGGATTATAAACAGTGCGGTGTCTCGCTTGCACGCGTGGGCTTTTACCGGGCTTTGCGCTCATCTCTTCTTCGTCGGAGTAGATACATACCTAGCTATAGAACTCTATAGCAATTAATATGGGAAAAAAAGCCCGGCTTTAACAGTGTGAAGATAGTTACGATTGCGCGAACGAACGTCGTGAATATTATTGTAAAATTATAGTTTGTTTGAGCGGGTTTTTCGAATTTTGTGGTAAAATAAGTGTCGCGACAGCAGATTGTGTTGTAAATTGTGATGGTTTGCTTTGTGCTCAGCGGGGGAAAGGTAAAATCATTAAACTTTACTGAAAAACAATTAATTTCTTCATCAAAACCAACTCCCGATTTGTGCATTACCGAAACTAGTAAGTCACATAAACGAAATTTTAATTGTAATGTTTACGAACGATTTCATGAATGAGAATTGCTTAGAAGAAGCCTTTCCCCAGCTGTTGAAACTTGCACATATTTTGGTAGTTACGATTCCTGCTAGTAAATAGGTAGTAGTTCTTCCACGGAGCGTGCTTTCTCATCGTTAAATCGTATTCATAGGTATTAGGTACGTATTAATTATTAAGAAATACTTGTGTATTTATTTGGCCAAGAACGCCTTTCTGTATTAGGTATCAATAATTGCCATAGAAAAGGAGCTGTTACGTAATTGAATTCTAAAACAAACACCTACTTTCTATAATTCCGATGTTATAAAATCTTTCCTTCAGAAAGATTGGCGTTTTGAATTAGAATATAAATGATCTGTACAATTTTATTAATAATATAATGTCATACAGTTTTATATAATTTATCGATTTTAATGATAAACGTTTGACTCAACTGTTTGCGGGCGCGCGTGAAAATTTAAAAGATTTGATTCGGTATGTAATATGTTCACGTTTTTTTATAAGTTTTATAACGAACATAATTACACAGTATACCTAGGTAGGTATCTTATTCATGAAAAGGGTACCCATCAAACACTTTGAAAAATTTAAGGGCTTGCCCAGTCCTTACACCCTAGGCACGCCACTGATAGTGTATCAACGCGCAGCCCAAACATTGGCATACATGGAGATGTTAGGATGTAGGCATTCGGTAAAAAAGGATTTCGATCAATTCTACCCCCCAAGAGGATAAAATAGGGGATGAAAGTTTGTACCATGAAAATTTATCTTTTCCACGCAGGCGAAGCTGCGGGCAACAGCCAGTGATGAATAAACTTAAATTATAACAATATACAGCTTCACTGAACTTTCGTAGCAAACGTCGTAGCAAGTATTCCGTAGAGCAACCGTAGATTGAGCTACGACAATAACGTAGAACTTGACTCTACGTGACAATATTATGTTAATTAGTACTACGAGCGTGACCCAATTTGAACATAATATTTCTGAAGTAAAATAATACTCAACTAGCTGCGTAACCCGGCTTCACCTGCGGTAGGTACATTGTCGAAATCAACTCACAAACCTTCGTGGGCATGAGCACAACACTTTTCTGAAGATTTTCAACATATAATGATGTTTACGATTATATAAAGGACGTACCGACAAACGTTCATAATGCTGTGTCTAAAATCTAATAAATTATACACATGAACCTTCCTCTTCAATCACTATCTATTAAAAAAACCGCATCAAAATCCGATGCGTAGTTTTAAAGATTTAATTATACATAGGGACACAAGAACCAAGAAACCGACTTTCTTTTATACTATGTAGTGACAATACATATATGTTAGCTCATATTATCATTAATATTATCTTTAAACATAATTTAGAATTTCCAAGATAAGACAAGGTTGAACATAGGTAGTACGTGAGCGCTTTATTTTCGACGCACGTAGGAGCGTGGACACCTCAAACTTAGTTTCTTTTAAGGGAGTTTGTATCGAGCAATTTTATTACTAAATCGTGTTGCGGTTTTTTGAAACTTTTAACGCAGAGAAGAATAAGATAGTTCGTTCGTATTTTTATCACGGTTTTAGTGAAAAACCTGGCTGGGAGTGTAAATGATATTTTTGTTCATACTAGGTTTATGAATCGGTATAATTTCAATATCATACAATAGGTTCGTTCTTTGAACTTAAATAAAAAATATTTATTTAAACACATAATATAGTCAATAACTTTAGTTTAGTTTAATGAATTGATGTACAAGACGAATATTTAGAATTAAAGACTTTTTAACGGATTTTAAACGCGATTTGTTCATTATATTATTTTCCCGACGTTTCGAACACTTTACAGCGAGCTTGGTCACGGGGAGACTGACTGTCTGAAAATCAAACACTAGAAAACACGGCATCACGTGTGAACGGCTGAACCGATTTCGATAATTCTTTTTTTATTATATTCCTTGAAGTACGAGGATGGTTCTTATGTAGAGAAAAAATAAGTATGTACCACGGGCGAAGCCGGGGTGGACCGCTAGTATATCTATAAATCTTTCCACATAATCACAAGAGAGTAGTCAAGTAAAATTATAACCTCTAGTTTAAAAGTCGTTTTTATTCGTCACACTTAAAGAGCAATTATAACTAACCGTATTCCCATGGATAATAAAGTATTATCAAAATCAGTGAAAGTTTAATAATAACGAGCCACATAATGGTAGTAAGTTTTATTGGCTCTCTCCGCTTGAGGAAGCCAATCTCCGAGGCGTGAGCAAATCCAAATTATAACCTGTCTGGCGATTTATGATGACTTATCTTATTAAGAGGTTATTTTTAGTTTGTAATGCTTATGTAAGCTTAATTTTTCTCAATCTTTTGAGGAACGGTAGTCTTTTGTCGATTATTCTAAGCCGAAGCAATCTTTCGAATCGGTGGTTGTTTTAATAAAATGTGTACAAATACTACAGTTAGGAAAATAATACATGAATAAAATATTTAAGTTTTTATGAATTAACTGAATATTGAAATAATTTGAATTTATAATTGGCTAACATTCACTACTTCTAGTAATAGTTGTCACTCGAAAAATATATAAAATGCGTAAATAAAGAAATGGATTTTTCAACACAAATTTTCTTAGATTCAATAATATTCTTTATGTGCTATTTCCAAGATTATTTCAAATATATTCTGTGTTTTTAGGGCTGATTTTTCAATCCTTGGTTAAAACTTATTCGTCGAATAATGTATAAAACTACCATTTTAAAAACGTATTCAAATTGCCCGTATTTGACAGTTTACGTGACATTTTAATATTATCGTGTTATACTTTATTGGACGGATAAGTTTTAACCAAGCATTGAAAAATCGGCCCTTAGTGAAGTTAATACAAAACAGAGATACGAATATAAGCACTGTTATGAGTGGGTGTAGAAGAGATTGGATTTTGTACTCCAACAAAATCTAAAGAAACCGACGTCGTTTCAACCTTATGACTTCCACGTGTGTTAGATTATATTTTCATTGGTTTCTTTTCTGTATCTCTAATATTAAATATTATATCTAAAATATATACTCTAAAAATACCTAAGTAAAATATCTTTTGAATGAGGACTTTGATTTCATTTTATTTAATTGGCTTTGAAAATATTTGTCAGGCCCCTTAACGTTACAAATTCCACCCTGTCCCGAGAAAACTAAAGCTGTTAAACAAACATTCAATATATTTGCTTCGTTATTGTCGTTGTTTTCCTTTCAGCGAACCCTAAGTGCAAATATTCTAGGAAAATACATTTTAAACTTTATCATGTGAGGAGTAATTGAGTTGAGACGATCTTGCGTTTGGGAAAACATGTGCTTAGAGTTTTCTGATATAATTAACTCTATATCTATTATAATTATAAAGTAATTATAAAGCTCAAGAGTTTTTTTTTGTTTGTACGCGCTAATCTCAGGAACTACTGGCACGATTTGAAAAATTCTTTCGGTGTTAGATAGCCCATTTATCGAGGAAGGCTGTAGGCTATATATTATCATACTAAGACAGACAGGAGCGCAGCAATGCGAGTAAAACTACGGGGCACAGCTAGTCTATTATAAAGTAAAATAGCTGTGCCTCGCGGTTTTAATGGAGGATAAATATTTCATGCTCTGTTTCAATCCTTTTGGGATATTTATCTATTAGATTTCGATAAAAATAGCCTATGTGTGTTGCTTGCTTTTCTACAAATTTTATACAATCACAAGGCTTCCATGGCTAGCCTGTGGAACTCCACAGGCTAGCCATGGAAGCCTTACAAATAGATTTTTACAGTATAATGTTAGTAAGGACTAAGGATACTAACTGCACGTGTATATATTATGTGAAGGCGTTTGCTTCTGAAACTGTTTAAAAGAAACAAGAGTTAATAGATGCCATTATTAGAATACATCCGTAGGTTGAACATTGTTTTATTTTTATAGAACGATTATATTATGTTTGTTCCACCTGATGTTTATTGCGTAGGATGGAAGTCAATCTGGGGGCACGGTAGTGCCCCCGCCAAGACGAGCCAAGCGAA
>CAJQZM010040236.1:25560-68614 GCA_907164665.1 Colias nastes | reverse complement strand
ATATGCAAAATGTTGAGTGGGTATCCACTCAACATTTTTAGCAAAGATTATTATTAAATTTTACTAATAAATGGATAGATGATATTTTGTAAAATACTAGAATTGTCTTTATAGAAAGTTACATCAGTAATCAGCACACTACGTTTTTTATTTTACAGGTTCATCAGAAGAATCCGGAGAATACAAGAGGCCTCGATGAGAGAAAGCAATGAAACTTAATATATATACTTAAATACCTTGTGATTTAATTAAGAAATTTTATATCATACAAAGTGTAATAATATTAGTCATTTAGTTTTTAAGCTAGCATATTATGTATAGAATAAATACTATTAATTTTATCAGACAATAAATAATTTAATATTTGTATTAATTTATTTCTCACTACCTGTTGTTTTAGTGTAACTTCATAATATGTAACTTCATATTAAAATCTTAGAGCTTTTAAAATATAAGATTGGTTGATTCTCCTATTTCAATAGGTACCCAGGTATATCCAGAAAATTTACCACCTGCTTGTCCAGTGAAATGAAAAGTTTGGAAATACATCTACTTCCTTGCTAAGTATATAAAAATTAATGTATGAAGAATATATTAGTAGATAATAATTTTTCAACTTGACAAAATTCACATAGGGCGGCAACTGGAAGGTATTTGCTTTGAAATAAAATAGGAATCATCAAAATCGTTTTACCCAGTCAAAAGTTCTGAGGTAACAAATACAACATACATTAGTTGCATTCAGACCCACACCCACCTCCTTATATTTTTAAAGTCATATAAAAAAAACATAGGAATTTTCTGATTTGATTTTATAATTTCATAATATTGCTCAATATTTTTGGAGAAGAAATACTTACCGAATTACCACTTCGATTGTTATATTATAAAAAGGAGAACATACTTTTTAATTATACAAAAACCGTACCCCAACTGTTTAAGTCTAATGTCGTTCGAGAATCGATAAACATATATCATTATCATAACCTCAAAGTAAATAGCTGTGAATTTAACTTAACATAAAGCTTGCTTTCCATTCTGTAATGTTATTTATAACCACAAAACCTTTTAAAATAATATGTATAAAACGTAAAAAGCGTATTTTCTACTAGGGCAGAATTTCTTATTTCATCACATAAATCTTCGAATTTTATAAAAATAACAAACATGTATACTTACGATTGTTTTTTCCTCAGGTTAAGACACAAGTTCTTATTAATTTAACACTAGTTGTTTTTAAATTTTTTAATAATTTATTAGATTTATTTTTAAATATTGACAATCCAGAAAATATCCAGCAAATGTTTACAATTTTAGCTGTCAAAACTAGTTCTTGAAAATTGGGATAGATTGCGCTACTGTATGACATGATCAATGTTTTCCAAAATAAACTCGGAATGGAATTTTTCTCATTGCCAAGCTCCTATGGCCTAAATAAATTTTAACTAGAAATTTCAACGACTAAAATCGGTAAGTTTCCCTGAAAAAGTTAGTCCTATTCGTATTAAATTATAAAATAAAAGTTTAACCCCCCGCAGAGCGAGGGGCAATTTCCCTTTCCAATGCGAAAAGAAAATTGTACCGCGCAGGCTCGTACAAAATGGCGTCCTCAAGATATGAAGTGTACAATGTTAACATATCGCGTTTACCGATCGATATCAATGGAGGACTCGCGTTTTTCGGTGATCCCTGTTCACTCCTCCAATTTTGTGATTTTAGTGTCCAGTTGAGAGAAAAAGTCTTGAAAGGTGTCGTTTTGAAGCAGTTACATCACAGTGATCTTCGGGAGCTTCAAATTGGAGTGCAAAATGTCTTTCAAATCACGCAGGTGCGTACGCAGTCGTAGTCTTTCTATTCTATCTGGGCCTGCTCGAACGCGCTACCCCTTCATGATGGCCATTCATTTGGGTTTATCCTTTACGCCGCCGCAAAAGAGTTTATGTCATTCGTCTTCAAAGTTGACCCGGTGCGACCGGTTATGGGGAAATGCATCTAAACAAAACATAAAACAAAATGCATTAAGACACCATGGCGAAACATTATTATGCTCGTTTAGGCACACTGAAGCTATTCCTTGGATTCATTCATCGCTAATTTTGTTTGAAAAACATAAGCCTATGACAAATAAATTGGTTTTAAAGCGTTTAATGTTATAATTTCATCAGTATTCCTAGATAATTTAGTTTCTCTTTTCTCTAGTAGTAGGACAGTTTGAGTATTGATTTTTCCAATTGGACTAGTAGTTTCCACAATAGGTCGACTTAGTAAATTCTTCTGTATTACCTACCTACTTATCTTATAATATCGTATTTAATTTTGTACAGTCGTGTTTTACTGTTAAGTACCTACTTATGAAAGATATATATGTACATTTTTTATTTTATGAAAAGGAAAGACTTAGAAGTTAGAATATGTCAAAGGTCAAATAGGTAGGTGTAGAACTGAAACCTGACATTATAGGTTGATTTCAGTACAATTTCAGAGAGTATTTAATTAATTAGCAAGGTTACAATTTCTTAACAATCATATTATAAATTATAATTATAGTATTTTAGTAAGAATAAGCATTTCTATCAAAGATTATCATGACAGTGGAGCAATCCATAAATATTGATTTTGGAGATTTTGACATAATTATTTCATGTTGTTTTAATAACATTTTGCTTTAAATTCAAATCTTGGTTTTAGCTTTTAGCATTATTTCTATCTTAGAACTGTTATTCTTATGAATTATTGGTATTTCTTTAGAAATTTGCGGCACGAATTAAGGGGGGGGGAGGGAAGGGGAGGTAAGGGGAGACCCCCTATAAAGTGGGGGGGTGCGGAAACCCCCCCCTTCTATTTTTTTTTTAATTTTTTTTGAGATTATATTTATATTAGCTTACCGCCCGCGGCTTCGCCCGCTTTGACTTAAACCTAATAAATTATATACTAAAACCTTCCTCTTGAATCACTATCTATTAAAAAAAACCGCATCAAAATCCGTTGCGTAGTTTGAAAGATTTAAGCATACAAAGGGACATAGGGATAGAGAAAGTGACTTTGTTTTATACTACGTAGTGATGTAGTTAGAAATATAACGAAGATTATGGGCTTTCTTGACTGCTCCGGCGCTGCAGAACGTGGCGCTTGCCCCCGTGTACCTCGTTGCAGGCAGGAGTCTTCACTCCGCGCCTCCGACTTTTTAAATACACTCTAGTGTATGACAGACAAGTACCACGTGGAATCGGGGTGGACAGATTCGTTTCTGTGATTAACAATTTGTGTGCAATATACATACATACAATAAAAACATTTTTTTTAAATAATTATTTATTCAAATCTTGTATACATGTTTGATACAATTTACAATGGCAATGAATGGATCCATTTTATTTTTTTCCACCCATCGTCTCCACATACTCTATAATATTATCACCGAAGTTTGCTGGGTGGTTATAGTTATCTTTTTAGGGTTCCGTAGCCAAAATGGCAAAAACGGAACCCTTATAGTTTCGTCATGTCCGTCTGTCCGTCTGTCCGTCTGTCCGTCTGTCACAGCCGATTTACTCGGAAACTATAAGTACTACAGTGATGAAATTTGATGGGAATATGTGTTGTATGAACCGCTACAAAAATATGACACTAAATAGTAAAAAAAAGAATTGGGGGTGGGGCCCCCCATACATGTAACTGAGGGATGAAATTTTTTTTTTCGATGTACATACCCGTGTGGGGTATCAATGGAAAGGTCTTTTAAAATGATATAAAGTTTTCTAAAAAACATTTTTCTTAAAGTGAACGGTTTTTGAGATATCAGCTCTCAAAGTCGTAAAAAGTATGTCCCCCCCCCTCTATTTTTATAACTACGGGGTATAAAATTCTAAAAAAAATAGAGGTGATGCATGCTAATTAACTCTTTCAACGATTTTTGGTTTGATCAAAGTATCTCTTATAGTTTTTGAGATAGGTTGATTTAACTGTAATTTATTATATTTGCTGCTACGGAACCCTTTGTGCGCGAGCCCGACTCGCACTTGGCCGGTTTTTTTTTAAAAAATCTTTTTACAACATGCCACTGGGACTCAAATGGGTCAGAGGCAACAAATGGGTTGTCTGGGTCTGAGTGATTAACTTTTTTATGAACATACCCATATTGCCCCAAACAATCATATGCTCGCCAATAATCCGTATGAATTGTTGTCCCCTCAGCAACATGCTTTTGAATGACATACATTAAGACATTTGTTATCTCTTTCAAACACAATTCTTGTAGTTTTGTCAATGTAACTCAAACAATTTTGAACATAATCTCAAAAATTAAAAAAAAGATTTCTCTGTAATTACACGTTTCCGCACGAAAAGCCGCTAATGTATGTTTCGGGGTATCATTATCGATCGATAAAAATTAAAATCGCGCCGAAATTCGTGCCGCACGTTTCTAAAGTCAACCCGAATTATTGATTATTAGCTAAATAGGTAAACATAATGGCAGTAAGTCATTGTATGAATTTTCAGTACAACCATTAAGAACTATTAAATGAATGAAACAATATTAACATTTAGAACCATACTACAAGCCATAATACCATTCATTTCAAGTATTTGGGTATAATTGAAATGATCCTTTTTAATCTTTGTCTCAGTTGTGGGAACATAAAATGAGTTGATGATAGTGCATATTACCTATTATGTATGAGAGGTAATTTGCATACTCTCTAAATAAATATATAAATTATAGTGAAACTATTGTCAGTTAGTTATTGGTTGAAACTTTATATGAAAATAATACCTATGATTTTACCATTATTTTAACTGAAATAGTTTTTTTTTGAACATTGTAAAAGTGAATTGAGTTAAAATAATTTTACTACTAGGCATAATTTACTACATAAATTAAAGTAATTTTACATTTTATTTACAAAAAAATGTTACAAATTATTAATGTTTTTTCATTTTACTTCCTAAAATGCATTTTGAATATAAATAGTATTATCATAATTCAAGTTTTGTTTTTTAAGAAGTTCTAAGTTCTGTTTGAAGATTTATTGGTCTTTGATCTAATAAATTTTATCTGTAAATGAGTTTCCTATTTGTACAACTAATAAAGTGTTAAATAAATAAATAAATTTGTACCCATTCAAGTTTTTTAATCATGCGCAAATACATTATGTATTGTTATTTACAGACTATACATCATTTATTATTACAGTAAATTGAGAACATTTCAGTAATAAATTATCAAATTACTAAATTGGCAACTTTTTAAAGTTTAATATAACATGCAAGATCTTTCTTTTTTGTGATGATACAAAAATAATAAGAACATAATTGATTTTTAACCGACTTCAAAAAAAGAAGGTTATCAATACGGTCGTTATTTTTCAAGAATTAAAGTATATCTCCAAAAGTTAGAATAGATAATTTTCTTTAGAAATTTTTGATATCGTGAAAAATATGATAATGCCAATTTTCCATGGATTTAGGTTAGTGCAGCTAGAAATTGACTCGGTAAAAATAAGATTTACAGAAAAAATATATAAAAATGTAACCATTTCATTTACCAGACTCTAAGCCACGGACGAGTCTCACAGCTATCCCGGAGGAAGATAACTAACTGAAGCGTGCAAGTTAAAGAGGCCCAATGGTCCTGGAGAACAAGAGGGACGACGACTCTGACAACAACATGAACTCGGCAGTCAGCACCGAGTCCATGGACATGGCTGAGGAGGTTGGTCTTGAAATTAGTTTATAATATGGTATAGTGTAGCTAATTGTCGAGAAGGCAAATATAAACACATCATCTGATGGTTTAATTTTTATATTTGATGCCAATTTAAATATTAAAAGATTTTTATAATAAAAGAAAGACTTTGTGGACTTTATGATACAGGGATAAATAAATGTGAAAAAGTATCTCCTTTTCATTATATGAATCTAATACAAATCAATATATAATAATAGTATTAAGAACAGTATGTAATAGAATTACCAAAAGCATTGACAAAAATAGCCACTGAATAATTTAATTGTAATAATCCATCAATACAATATGTTGAAATGGCGTGTATTAAGTCTGACGATTGTGTAATGTATGCTGTATGGCTGTTAGTATATAATATGTGCCAACTAAGTTATAAATCATGAGCCTAGACTGTTTATTAAACTATTGTGTATTGGCTAAATGATATCCCACTGTATAGTTATAACATTTAATGAAATGTCTGGCTGATATGCAGGCTATTATAATAAAGATAATTATTAAAATATTGCAAAAAGAATGCCGATTCTACTTTCTTTTATGTCTAATTCATAAATTGGTTGGAGATTGATTGCCATCTTTTAGACATGTTAGGACTTAAGTAAAAATAAAGGTGGACAGTCATCTTCCGTCTCGTTTCCTACTCGTGTGTGTACAAAACAAAAAAAAAATACAAAAGATAATGATCCGTACGCGGCATCCAGCCAGACTATGACACGTCGTACGGTGCGCAGGACATGTCGCAGGCGGACGGGTGCGGGCTGAGCGGCGGCTCGGAGGACGACGAGGAGTGCGCGTCCTCGCCCGCCGGCTCCGCGTACGAGGACGCCGGTGACGTCATCAAGAGCGCCATGAGCGATGAGGTCACCAAGCAGCTGGCGGCGGCTGGTGAGTGCTGACTGCTGATAGTTGATAGGTGTTCAGATCAAAGACCTCCATGGAGGTGATCTTTGCGTTCGATATAGCCGTTGATTTCGTCAAGAGCGCCATGAGTGATGAGGTCACCAAGCAGCTGGTGGAGGCTGGCGAGTGTTAATAGTCGATAAGTATTCATGCCAACAGCCTCCAGGGCTTCTGCTCTAGTGATTATTTATTAGATCCTGCAGGATCCTGACCAATACTACTAGGTAGACATAAATACACAGAATTTTTGTTCATACACTAGTTCTGCTTATAATGGTCGCAGCTAGCGTGTTTCTTACAATCACTGCAGTCTACTTAACTCTCAGGAGAATCTATGGGGTAGTTTCGTTGTTTCGAATCTCCTGTTTTAAATTTATTCTCAAATATACTTCCTGTCACTATCCTAACAAATGATAATTTTATTTTGCCAGTAGGTTGTGTCAATGTTACTTCTGAAAACCAATAAATCGCTTTTTATTAAAGAGAAGCAAATTAATGCAAACAAAATTTCAGGGCCCGTCGGTATGGCAGCAGCGGCCGCCATAGCATCTTCCAAAAAACGCAAACGGCCGCACTCGTTTGAAACCAACCCGTCAGTCAGAAAACGTCATCAGAATAGACTTCTTAGGAAACTGAGGGTAAGTGGAGAAAATTTCTAAAAAGTCCCAAAAAAACGAATACCATCAACAAATAAATTCTAATCCGCATTCAAAACAGGCTAGGCGCTAATTCAATAAGTTAAAGTTAAAAAAATAATGTCCCCATTAAAGTAGCAACGACCTCGTCGTGAACTTGTGCTGTGGGGTGAATATTTGAACATTGTTTGGGCGAATCGATACCCTTCCGTGCGAGGGGCGGTAATCACATTAGTTTTATTGTGTCACGGTCATAGACTGTGAATATATTTGGCATGATATTTGGCAATATGTAGTTTATTTCTTGGAAAACTAGATACATAAATTATCTCTGCAGACATTTTTTACAAACGGAATTTTATTATTCTGTACTCTGAGCTAATATGCTAAACTTTCGAACGCACCTATGTTTACCACCAGGCGAGGCTAAAGTAAAATAAAATAAAAATAATTAATTAAAAATTTCAATATAAAAAAAATGTAACGCCATTGATTATATCTAATTGATTTCCGACGAGTTATAGCTCGCGTCATACCCGAATAAATGTATACAAATAAGTACTGTATTTGATTAAAAACGACTAAAAGAATATAGGTTCATTTGTGTTATTATAGTTCATACTATAATATTATAATGAAGAAAAATGTCAGAATGAAGAGGTCTCCTCTATTTGTATCATATCGAAAATCTTGGACCCTTTTAAAAAATTCTTTACCATTAAATTTGAGCACATCATATGGTTTAAAATTATTATTTTTATTTATACATCATGAATAGAAAACAATAATAATTCAGCTCAGTTAACGACATAATAAAAAAGTGTGTGTGCCGAGCATATGTGTCGGAAGTGAAACTTCTTTTACCAAAATCGTTGACGTGACGGTTTTGCCATGACGCCACCTTGAAATTTTCTCTGAACGCGCCTCAAGAAGTTTCAGTTAAAAAACCATTTAACCAACTACCAAACGATAGATGACTACTTCCCTATCAATAATTAACATTCATCCAACAGCAAACGATAGAAGAGTTCGCGACACGCGTCGGCCAGCAGGCCGTCGTACTGGTGGCCACTCCGGGCAAGCCGAACACCTCCTACCGCGTGTTTGGTGCGAAGCCGCTAGAGGACGTCGTGCGCAACCTGCGCTGCATGATCATGGAGGAGTTGGAGAACGCGTTAGCTCAGCAGGTGACACATACATGCGTAGATTGTACACATGTATATGTGTATTTATTTTATATAGACACGCACACGAACGCACCAACCCTCTGTATATGCGGATATGTGTATAATATATATCTACGTAGGACGTACACACGCACACGTGTGTGTGTGTGTGTAGACACGCACCTATTAAATTTGGTTATAGTACATATTTTATAGTGATATTAAATATGTGTATTTTGACCAAATTTGACATTTGATCAAACATTTATATGCAAGCATGTTACTTGGGGACTAAAGAACGTATTGGCAAGAACATATTAACTTATAACGAAACCCACATTATCCTAACGTTACACTCCCTCTCTGTATCCGCTCTGCGGGTGCGTGCGTACGAGTGGCACGCGTGCTATGCGCATACATCCTTACTGTGCTCTGCGAGTGCACATGCGCACACACCTTTAACGGTTCCCTAGACGGACAAACGGTTTGATTCCAAGACGTAGATTTCGGATCGTGGATCGTTTCCATATTATGTGGTTTGAATTATTTGTCAAACATTAACGGGTTTGAAGCGTGTTCGATGAAATTTCATATTCGTGTTGCGACGCTTCCAGTCTTTGTTTTTTTTTTCTCGTCTGAGAGAACATTAACATTATGAACATAAGAAATACGCTATCCTTGTTCGAGGACATTACGTCTGCGTCACACACAAGTCTAGCTATAGCCGAACCAAACTGTTTGACAACCGTTCAAACCGACATGAAACGGTTTCATCAAAAACGTTTATCCTTTGAATGTAACCGTTTGACCGTCTCGGGGGCCCTATGTATGTGTGCGCACGTGCACTCGTCCCCGGGCACTCAATAACTGTTCAGTTCGGGCTGGGCTCGGGCCCGCAGGCGCCGCCGCCGCCGCAGGAGGACCCGTCGCTGTTCGAGCTGCCGCCGCTCATCATCGACGGCATCCCCACGCCCGTCGAGAAGATGACGCAGGCCCAGCTGAGAGCGTTCATACCGCTCATGCTCAAGTACTCCATGGGTGAGTGCAACATGACGATACGTGTACCATAGCATAACGTGAATTCATAATAACAATTATAGCATTTATTGAACGTTGAATTAATGAAACCTTTGAAAATTGTCAATAGCAATGACGAATGTCTCGTTTGCTAATTAAATTGTTATATTTTTTATTTTTTTTATGTTATGGGGAGGCAAACGAGCGGACGCACTGCCTGGTGGTAAGCAGGTTGCGTCGCCCATAGACCATAACAGAGGTTATGGTTGATGCCTACCAGGATTAAGGGATTTGGAAGGAATTAGGGAGAAAGGGGCGAGGATGGGAGGGATTAAGGATAGGGAAGGAGAGGATGGGTAGGGGATGGGAAGGGATGTGGGCCTCCGGACCCCTCACTCACCATTAAATTGTTATATAATTTTAGTTATTATATTATTTAATTAAAAGTTATAAATATAAATTATAATCTTTTTTGGAAAGAAAACTCGCTACAGTAAAATGCTATAAAATAGCATTATTATATCTTACATTTCAATATCAATATGCACAATTGGTCTTTAATTTACTCTTGTACACAAACTCTTATATAAATTTCTATAGATATATTTTTGTGTGCAGTGCGAGGCAAGCCGGGTTGGGGACGTGAATCCACCCGGCCGCCATGGTGGCCCAAGGACCTGCCGTGGGCCAACGTGCGCATGGACGCTCGCTCAGAGGATGAGAAGCAAAAGGTACGTGTTATACTTATTTATTTAAAGACATACCAACAGCAACTCAATTTGTAACATAATATAGAATTCGTACATAAAATCTTATTTTAATCTATATCTTCAACGTCTGTAGAAATAATGTAAATGTTGTTAAACATTGTAGTAACAAATTTTTGATTTGGAGAAATATAGCCTGATTTGTCTCGGAATCAGAGCTAGCAGTGGTATAATGTACATGGTAATAATTAGATTGTGAGGTTTAAATGGCTTCATTATGATCTCATTTATTGTTAACCCTAATATACCAAAACTTATATCATTAATAGAGTAAACGTAGAGAATTTAATTGTATTTGTATTTTTATTAAGTGCAGTAGCTATATCCTTTCTGATCCGTTTTTTTGTCTTAAAATGTAACAAAAAGCGTATGTATGTATCCGCAGATGTCGTGGACGCACGCGCTGCGGCAGATAGTGATCAACTGCTACAAGTACCACGGGCGTGAGGACCTGCTGCCCGCCTTCACGGACGATGATGATGATAAGCACCACCAGAGGGCGCTGTCGCCTGCGGTATGTTTATACACACATACACGCATAGACCCGCATATACATGTGTAGACACATTAACGTACTTACACACATAAACCCGCACATACACATACAATAAATTTAATTTATAATGTGTTTTCGAAAATTACAAAATATATAATTGTTTTAATAAAAACTACAGGTCGGAACACATGTTGAAGACATGAATTCAACTCATTCAACACCATCTAAATCTCGAATCATGAAATTTCATCCAAATCACCACTGTGAATATAGAAGTATACACTCACAATATTTATTATTAATATTTCGTACTTTTTACATAATTTTAATTAATGATGTAAATGTTTTCTTCATTTCCGCATTCATTCAAAATTGGATTGCTGCCTGGATTTTGGTAACATGTTGTATTATTATCGATGTATTTTTATGGATATTAATTAACTATTCATGTTTTGCAACCTTTTATTAAAATATGATCCGGAACAATGATTTCAAATTTGACTATATTGCACTATTATGTCAACGAACTTGATCATTATCGACTACAATGATCCCTGTGAAACTTTAACTGTTTCGCTTATACCGAAATCTGCATAAAAAATCCTACAAAAAAAACAATTCGCAATGTACACAAAAAACAGTCATCCCAATGTATGCCAAGCGGCAGTTGCAACTCTGGCGGGTCGAGCAAGCACGGCCAGCAGGCGGTGCTGACGTCACAGCAAGTGTGCATCGATCAGATGACGCTAGCTGATGTTGATGTACGTGTGGTCCTTTGTTAATTGGAATCCTTTTGTGGGCGTTAGGTTGCCGCACTGTGACGTGGGATACTTTTGTAGCTAGTAATCTACTACCCGTGGCTCGTTATGGGTTGAACAAGCACGGCCAGGAAGTGTACATCTACCAGAGGACGCTAGCAGATGTCGACTTTAGATTTTATAGCTTGCCGTGCATGTATGTGATCATATGGAGGCCGGTAGATATCGGAACACGCATTTGCTCGTGTGTTCACTTAATTGATCGATAACAATTTTGTGGGATTTGGGATCCTCTTGTAGGCGTTAGGTTGCCGCATATTTAAGATCCTAAAGCTGTTTCTACCTTTAACTATAATAAAAAAAATCTTCTAACCTTAAGTAAATGTTTGTCTCTATTCAAACGAATTGCCAAAAAAATAGCAAGTTTTTGGTAATTCTCATTTATGTTACCCATCTTATATTCAATTCCACATGTTATAACGTATATTAATGAATAACGTATACATTTATAACATCCAGATGTCGCAATACGCCCCAGCGGTGCTGCAAACGATCACGAACCCGGACGGCTCGGTGTCGCTGATCCAGGTGGACCCCAACAGTCCGATCATCACGCTGCCCGACGGGACCACCGCGCAAGTCGTATGTGTTTGTATTTTTCGATATTTATGACTTTGACAGAACTTTTGACTTAATTTTTGGTGTGTTGGTGTAAGTCGGGTGTTGGGGAATTTTTTTAATTTATTACGGACAAATTATAAGTTTCATGTGGATAAATTTAATTTGCAAAGTTTCATGTTTAAGAGAATTTGGTGTTATCTACAAAAAATTTTCATTGCTTTTAATAAGACTCGACGAGATTGTTAACATTGTATGGTAAATTTTAACTATATGGAGAAATTGTTGGATGTATTACTAAAAAATTTTCCGGTATTCAAGAAATTTAATGTATTATGTATGTTTCAAACAGGCCTTAAATAAAACTAGAATTATTTATGAAATGCTATTACAACTAGTATATTACAAGACTTGCATGATGCAAAAATAATGAAAGCTTATAATAACATGGCACTAAAGGAATGCGCTATCATCAGCGATTGACGTTCCCGTGCGACGCGCCGAGTCACCGATGTTTTAGTGATCTTTTTTGTTCCTTGACCCGTTTCCATGACTTTGTGTGTGTGTACTCGTTTTCATCTTTAATTATTTATCATGTTGCTTATATAAATTTGTGTGTGTGTGTGTACAGATCCAAAGTACAGAAGGCGGTGCGGTAGTGAGCGGTGTGCCGGTGAGCGGACTGGACGGGGAGGGCGTGGCCGTGGACCTGAACGAGGCCGGCCTCAACTCCGACACGCAGATCATACTCACCACGGACGACGGCCACGGTGAGTGCGGGCAGACAGACAGACATACAAACAGACACATAAAGTGATACACAATCAAGCACAGTGATGTATAGACATGTGAAGTTACATAGAAACATGCGTAGCAATACGTGCTCTTGCATAATTCGACATACAACACACGTGCAATAACACAGGCAACACGCAGGCACCCATAATAGTGTCACCTATACATGCATAGTTACATAGAGATATGCGTATTGCGCAGTAATACATGCACACACATTCCTATTCATATTCACGCATAGCGATATCTGCCAACGTAAAATTATATACAGACACAGTGATACGTTTACCTTTTAAAAGTATTCAGGCAAAACGACAAACATGAACGGATTTACTAATTTTTCCCCCAAACAGTTAAAATATTTTTAAACACTACTGTTTGTATGTACCCTGCTAAAAAGTAATAATACACACTTGACAACTGTTCTGAACAATTTTTGAGGTTATACTTCTTTTGGCGCGATGGAGAAAAATGATGAGAGTGAATTTTTACGATGCGTGCGCACACCGACACCTAAATTTAACAGCATGAAGTTGTAGGTGGTATGAAAATTGATAACTATGTTCAAGTTGTATATTCTAGTATTTTTTCCATACGCCAAAGAAGTATAACTTCTAACGCGTGTACATAAGTACACACACTCTTTTTTTATTTTAACCACTTGTAGGTTTGTACAAAAGTTAAAACTAATAAATATTTATTATTTTCCAGGCTATCCCGTGTCCGTGTCGGGCGTGATAACAGTTCCCGTATCTGCGTCTGTCTACCAGTCGATGGTCGCCTCCATGCAGCAGCAGGACGGCGTGTGCGTCGCGCCGCTCGTGCAGGTGCACACACGCGCTCGTACACTTACACTTACACCTACACGTACATGTACACCTACACTTACACCTACACGTACATGTACACCTACACTTACACCTACACGTAGATATGCGGGTACACGTGTGCGTACGGATTTGGATGCGAGCGTGTACGCGTCGGGCGCGATACGCGTTAAAGTTGAGAGTGTTTAGTGGAAAAGGGGGGAGGGGGATATTGTTTACAATAGTGATAGGGCTTTATTGTGTTGTAGAATGAATAGGTTTCGAGTTAACTTGGAATTTAGTATCAGACTTGTAACGCACGTTCGCATGTACGTACATATGGGAGTAAACACGTACAGGGGCATACACGTGTACGTTCGGATTTAGATGCGAGCGTGTACGCGTCGGGCGCGATACGTGTTAAAGTTGAGAGTGTTTAATAGAGAAAGGGGGGAGGATAGTGTTTATGACAGTGACTAGCGCTTTATACAGTGTGTAGGATAGAAATGTAGTACACTCTGTGTAGGATAGAAATTTTGGTTTTGATGAAACGTTTTGGTTTCGAGATAACTTGGAATTTAGTATTAGACTTGTAGGAGCGATTAAATTTCTTAGTTCATGTTGGAATATGATGTTTTTTGTTACATTATGTATCAGTTAAGATATTTACGGGTGAATATACGTTTGTTTACGGCCAAGTGAAATTTCAATTAGCTTTGTGCTTATGAAGTTCATGCATTGATTAATTGCAATTGTGCATTGATAAGTTCACAGGTAAAGTGTGATATAGAGGGGTGTTTGAGTCGGTCTCATAAGATTTCGAATAATCTATGATAATATCTTTATGCACTTCTGCGTGTTCGCGTTGCGTGCGAGTGTATTCAACATGTTTGCACACTTAAATACGAGTTATAAATTATATTGTTTATTCGACTACAACGAATTTTTGCATTTAAAGTAAACTTATATAAAATGAACTTCAAAATACGATTAAAAAGCGTATTTTAACCAAAGGTGTAATTATTAATCTAGTCACCAGACGCAATTTAATTTTAGGTGATTCCCTTAATTTGTGACTAAGCAAAGAACTGGGTTATTTAGAATAATTGCGCCATTTTAAGTGCATGTTGTTTTTAGATAGGAATATTTTAGTTTTATTGGCTTCTCAGAATAGTATAGATAAATACAATGTTTTTTAATGTTTGTTTTCCTAAAAATGACTTAATATATTGTTTCTCATTTTAATAACCAAATACCAAATAGTTATTTGAAAACTAAGATCTCACGCGTGATAGTGCCAAAAACTTAGGCATATAGGACTTTTAAATTCTTTTAAATTATATAACAAAGCGGTACATTGTTCACTTTACATAAAAATACTTTATTTACATGAAATAAATTTGTCATGATGTTATTTACACATATTGTTAAGTTTTCATAATTAAGTTGTGCACTATTTTAAATTTTTGCAAGTGAAAATTGTTTTTATATTGTGCTATGATTGTAAGATTTTATTTTTTTGTTTGCATGCGATAAGTGTATTTTTATATATGACCCAGGCTTGTTTGTAAAACACGCATTCATTTTGTGAAAATTAATTTTCCAGTTGTTATTTTTAGATTTCTATAAGACTAAAGTTGTTTCTTATTGTGCTTTGCCGTTTCTTAATATGTAGTTGTTTATTGACAAATTGACGTTTTAGTTTTTATTTGATTGTGAAAACCAGCATTTATATTCACGAAGGATTATAAGCTTGACAGTGATATTTTTAACGCATAATAACTATTAAAAATAGAGGAAACCTATTTAGTGTATTGAGTAATTAGATAAATTACCTTCGTGGATAAATGCTAAATGTCCAATTTTAAGTATTTCGCCAGTGAGTGTTGCTTGAAGTGTTCTTGTGTGTGGAGATGGAGATAATGTTAAATAATATAAACTTGTTTTTTCCATAAAAAGAAACTGGTCAAAACTTCAAATTAACGTTTGAATATAACAAACGAACCTTTTGTTTTAAGGGTGACATAAATTGTAAAAAAAAAACATGTCACTCAACATTCCTGTTAAGATTTAAAATTTTATCTTCATCTCTATGGACGCTAGTAAATTGTGAATATTTTGTTTTTTTTTTTTTAAGTTTACATAGAGTTTATTTTTTTGCGTTGTTTGTTTAGTGCGGTTGGAATATTGTTGGTGATACATTAAAAATATATTGACGTGTTAACATTTCTTTATTTACATAATATAATATAATATGTGCCATATATGGAAAAAGTATTTATTTACCAAAGATTTTTCATTGTTAGTACTAACTCGAATTTACAGAATTCACAAACGATATTCTAATTGCATCGCTAGTAGATAGATATTCACTATTAAAGCTGTGATTGTTTTATATTTTTGTTTTATTTGATGTGTTTTTTATTTTATTTTTTATCTGTGAGTTGTTGATTGCACGCGCTCGTTTTCGTCGTCAGGTGTGTATTGTTTTTGTATTCTTAGCTTTAAATTATGTTTTGATGATTATTATTATTGAACATATGTTTTTATTTTTTTTTTGAAATATGTTTTATATTTATATTATGAAGAGGAATTAGTTATGATTTTAATTAGCATATATGAGGCCAATTATTCTAATATATGTATGTTACTTCCTCCATACTACAAGAATACTTATCAAATGAATTTATTTACAACGTTCATACTTATTATATTGAAACAAACAAGTATTTCCTCTTGATAATATAAGTACATATGTATATTTTTTTCCTTGTTACATTTGTCACATGGCAATCTGTGTGTGCAAAAGAAATTTTTTGAAGAGTTCTAGCCGTAGTAAGAGTATTCCTTCACAATTATATACTACTAGCTACGCCCCGCGGTTTCACCCGCGTGGCTCCGCTTCTGTTGGTCTTAGCGTGATGATGTATAGCCTATAGCCTTCCTCGATAAATGGGCTATCTAACACCGAAAGAATTTTTCAAATCGGACCTGATTGTTCCTGAGATTAGCGCGTTCAAACAAACAAACAAACTTTTCAGCTTTATAATATTGGTATAGAATATAGATTAAAGCGGGCAAGAAGAAGGGACAATGTCTATAGTCCCCCGCAAAAGCGTAAATAGCAATAGATAATGCGTAGACGGCGCAGGTGGAGCAGAACGGCGAGGCGCTGGAGGCGATCTCGATGGGCGGCGGCGTGGCGCAGGTCATGCTGCAGGGCGGCGGCGACGCGCAGGTGCTGCAGGTGCTCAGCCTCAAGGACGCCACCGTGCTTACTAAGGCGATGGTGAGTGATAATGTTGGAGATAAATTATGTGGTTCGTAGCGGATCGTATCCGTTGCCTTACCATTTCCAATACTTTCCTTTATCCCCTTTTCTTTAATGTCGGCTACCCATTATTAGAAGTGTAAGATATGCAAACGATATAGCCTTTGCGTAATATAAGCATGGGAGGTAGTAGCGCTTACTATCAAGCGCCCCGGCAGCTAAAATCCTTTACCGAAAACTACATAAAAAGGCCAGTATAAGACTATAGTAAAATGCTAGCCTGAATGGCTGACTCCACAAAGGTGTACTCATATAAAGTAGTTTATGTGCTACCAGACTAATTAACATAAAATAGAAACAAAGATAATTTTTACTGTGGCTATTGAAGAGAATGAATAAATTATAACTGATACAGTAAAACAAGCCTTTCCCTTAATCATGTAATCAATAATAGCAGCAGACACGGCACAATAACGCAGTATAGCAAATGACATTCCAGCAGCAGCAGGTGAAGTCGGAGCGCGAGGCGGTGGTCGCGGACTCCTAGCTGCTGGGCCTCGTGGCGGGCGAGCAGGAGCCGCCCGCCGGGGAGCCGCAGGATGCAGACTAGCCACTACACCACAGATAACACATACACATTGACAGTTGACAGGTGACATTGACACATGACAGGTGACAGTGACACATGACAGGTGACAGTGACACATGACAGGTGACACATGGCAGGTTTTCAGGCGGGAACGTACGAACATTTTGTATAGACACTTGTTTACGTGTTTTAACGATAGACCCCGGTTTGTGACGTTTTCATCATAGAACATAATATTAAGACATTGCATTGTATAAATTTATAAATGTTACACGTAACACTTACATGATGTACAGATAAAACAAGAGTTACCGTATGAGATTCTCGAATGACACGAACAATATATACCTACTATAAAATTTTTAAACATCTTCCTTATTATTGTAAATAAATTAGAAACGATTCAATTATTAAACGGCGAAAATAATAGTTACTATTCTTCTCTAGGTCTAGGGTTGCCACGTTTAGGAAAATATGATGTTAAAATTGTAATATGTACATGTAAAATAAAACATAGAAGTGAATATACAGCCTTGAAAGGCCATGATCTATTTCAGAATAGAAAAATATGCCAATTGAAAACATAAAATGTCTTACTCAGATGTAGATGTTGATGGTCTGAAAAAAATAAATTTGTCAACACTAAACAAGTTTACAATAACTGATACATAATATGTGATTTCTCGAATGTAACTTATTACAAAAAAACTACCAAAAACACATTTTTAACATGATTGTGATGCAAGTTGAGGGTTAGTCACAATAATAACTAGCGAGTTATAAAACGGGCATAGATAATGTTATGAATAAATTGTCCAAGATCTCAGCGATCGACCGCGTCCTCAGGACGCAGACTAGCGTAATTTTTAATTTATTAATTTATCGATAATTTATTAAGAAACACCAAATATTTATACCAATTTATTTTTGTGCAATAACGCAATATTTGTTCCGGTACTTTATTTTACCTACATTCCTTTATTTTAAGCGTATTTAAGTGCAATCGTTGTTTTTAATTTAATTTTAGTTTTTGTTGACACGTTCTAGTCGGTTTCAGTCATAGTAACGATCTAGTCTAATAAACGTAATTTAAAATTGTAAAATAAGATCTTAGGAAAATTAATATAATTAAATTTCACTGTATTTAGTGAGCGACCTCAGCAGGGTTAAAGATCCAAAGTATATCTATATTGATGTTTAAAATGTATAGATGTTATGCATTTAGGGACGGTTGATGACTTTGCTGGTTTTCAGTGGTCGGTTCGGCGACGAAACCTATTTGACATAGGTTAAGTTTCATATAATATGTAATTCATAATAATAAATTATTTTAAATTGTTAGCCAAGTCTAGTTGTAAGATGTAGACATCCTAGAAAAGTACAAATCTGTATAATTGCGTATTATTTATTTTATTTAAGTGATCCATAACCTTATTGTTTTTAATTTTATAATTTATTGGTTTTATTTTATTTTGTGTTCATTAATTTATTTAATTTAATATTTATATATAGGTATGGAAAAGCACAATTTTGTTGTTAAGTGATGATTTGCGATTGTAAATATGGTATGACTGTGTGTATAATGCAATCATTAAAAGTATTTACGTAAACTTATAGTTTCATTTCTTTCCTTCAAATTTCAGAAAATTTCAGATTCAAAAATTAATGCCTATCAGATGTGGATTGTAGATGACTAGAACTCGAGTTCAATTACTGTAACAATAGTTATTTTTTCTAAATGGGATGTTTTTAATTACTCTCAAAAGCCGCTAACTAACATCGCCATATGGTGGATGTTCCATGTACCCGGACTAAGCGGTTCGGTTCCACATTCTTTATCCGAACCGCGAGGGACTGGAACATGCTTCCTGAGTCTGTGTTCCCCGACGAGTACAATATGGGGGTCTTCAAGCGTAGAGTGAACAGGTACCTTCTAGGGAAGCGCGTTCCATCTTAGACCACATCTCAGCTTAACACTACCAATAAAAAAAAAAAAAAAATAACTCCAAATTTAGGTACCTATAATTTTTTATAAGTAGTATTTCTGTATTCTCGCTAACAATTACTCGAGCACTAAATTTGAGACTATATATTATAAAGCTGAAGTTTGTTTGTTTGTTTGTTTGAACGCGCTAATCTCAAGAACTGCTGGTCCGATTTGAAAAATTCTTGTATCGAGGAAGGCTATAGGCTATATATCATCATGCTAAGACCAACAGAAGCGGAGCCACGCGGGTGAAACTGCGGAGCGCAGCTAGTAAATTATATATTTAAACCTTTCTTGGGAATCTTTTGCATAGTTTTAAAGACTTGAACGGTGAAACTTTGGAACGATTTACCACCTGCGAACCCGAACAACTACGACATTGGGGCCTTCAAGAAAAAAGCTTATTTGTCCATAAAAGGCCGGCAAAGCACCTGTAACAGTTCTATTGTTGCAAGTGTTTAAGGGCGGTGGTGATCACTTAACATCAGGTGGCCCCACCTGCCCCTTTGCTTGCTCTGATATAAAAAAAGAACTTAAGCATACATAGGGGCAGAGAAAGCGACTTTGTTTTATACTGTGTAGAGATAGATAATTCTTAATTTGGAATAAATTCTTTAGCTGTTTTCTGTACTTTCAAAATATGCATTGAGTACCTAAGGCTTTCACGTGCAACATCAACAAATATTTAATTAAAGGAAGTTTAACTTTACATTGAAATAAGTTTAATTTAGAATAGCACAGTAGAACTTTTTGTTCTTTGAAAATGTGTGATAATAAATAGGTACAAATTAATTTTTAGTTTGATTTTACCATATAATCTTGTTCATAGAAGAAAGTTAGATTGCATAACACCTACTCTCAGACAGGCCATTGGTGTAATTTAATTTTTTCTTACATATGTGTTAAATATTTCATTTTTAATAAATTTACAAACAAGTTAGCATGGCATGTTCTTTTAAAAAGGACTAATTTTGATGAGACTCTCTCAATTAGATAACAGGTGTTACATACTTTCAGTTTTATATGAATATGGATTCAACTGAATTTATTTACTGTCATAGTAGTAAAGATTAATATAATTTGGAATATAATATAATATGTCAATACTTTAAATATTATATTATGTATTTAGTTGGTCATGAAAGAATAATTATAAGTTCATTATATCATGGTATAATGTCTTTGCCTTATCAGAGTTTAAATATTATTATAGTGATATATGGTATAATGTGTAATTAACCATTGTTTTAGTTCTTAACTTTCAAAATATTAATTGTGGATCAAAATTTATACCAATAAAACAGAATTCTGTCGCAAATATTTAATATTTAGGTGTGATAAATTCTGAAATTATAAAAAAATAACAATAAAACTACAATGCTATTTTGCTAATGTTTAATACATTAGACAAGCCAGCCGATTTTATATGGTGGACCTAGAATACTTTGATATTTGTATCTCACAATTAAATAAAATAAGTCAACAGCAAAACTATTATACAAATTTTCTACAGCTTATCACCAATAACCTTACATCTCGTACACATTCTCTAAAGCTAATTCTGGCTTGTCGTAGCCGAGTTCCTCTGGAGTTTCGATTCCGAGCTCTGTGAGTGTTGGCTTGATTTCCTGGATGATGTATGGGTAGATTTCGTTTACTTTGCCTCCGCACTTGTCTTTGCAGGCCTCAATAAACCTCACAGCGAGCGCGTAGTCGTTCACCCGCCTGCAGGCGTGCATCGCGGCGATGATGATCTTGGGGTCAGGGACCAAGTCCATACCGCACAAGTCATTCATGCCTTTACGGATTTCCCATCCGTCAATGTCTTTCCTATTGAAGAAGGCTTCATATCTGAAATAGAAGTTAAAAAGATAAGATACTGAAATTAATTAGAGCAAGTCTTATGTGATATGTTTACGTCATAACTTAAAAGTGCTAATTAAAAGATTATCCTTTTCTTCTTACATAAAACTGAAGCAAATAGTTTTGTACATTAATTTTGCCTATAATATAAAATTTTCCGGCTTAGATTCACGTTGTCTATCTTTACGCTACCTATTGCGTATGTATAATGATAATGTAATTACGGACATGTAATAACTTTCTGGAAACAACATTCTTAACCTATTACATGTTTCAAATAAAACACAAACACAACCAATTCATTGCAATATTCAGTTACATAACGTCAAAATTTTCAGACAGGTTACCTTCTATCGAACTCTTCGTCTGACTCGACGGGGCCTCCGTGAGACCTTCTTGAGGGAATCACTGCACACACATTGGTAGCCGGTACCAAGGACCTTCTCAGGACATTTGCCAAAGCACCCGAAGCCGATTTTAACATTTTGTACGGAAAATCCACAGGAACTTTGGCAAGGATAACAAAATATGGCTGCCGAGAGGCTGAAAACCAAAAACTAACTTTATGTTGCCAGTTGCCAAAAATATTACATACGTCAATCAATAGTTTGATTTTGGTGCATGCGCAAATCGGCGCATATTTTCATTGTCTATGGTACGAGAAAAAAAAATAGTTACCTCTGTAAAATATTTACAATTACAGTATTCAAATAAATATAATTCTTAGAGCTTACATATAATATTTTATTTGTAATAAAAAGTTCACACGTGGAATAAAATAAGGATTTCTTAAATTTATGTAGATGACAACACTATTTACCCGACCCCGAGAGGAGGGTTATGTTTTTCGAATGTGTAATATAGCGTAAATCTAAATATTTATATTTATGATTTTATGAACCATTGTGATATAGATAAAGAAACCATAGAAAGAAACTACGAAACGAATACGCATGTACCTACGAACTAAAATAATTTGATAATCGCTTCAATTTGTTCGATATGTATATTTTTTTTTGCACGCCCTAGAGCCCAAATCGCTGCCTAGACGGATATTGACTAATTTTCTTAGAATCATCAAAATTGAGGTAGTCAATTATTGTGTAGTCAATCAACATATTGGCTATAATAATAATAATTATCTTTTGGAACCTATTTTAAATTTAATATGATTGCACTGTATTTATGCAATAAACATTATAAACTAAAGAGTATTTTTAATGTATTTTATGAATTTAGGTATATAGTAACTAAGCCTGTGTAAACCGGGCATATTCTTAATTCTATAGCTAAAACTTTCACAAGGTCTTAGGCTTTTATATAGTTAACAATAAAAAACATATTTGCAAATACTAAACTTTATTTATTATAGTTGATGTTTTGTGTAACAAAAGCACTCGTTAAAAAAAACAAACAAGTAAAAATTATATAATTACGTCTAGTAATACAAAAGGTCCAGCTTAAACTATAAATTGTATACTCTTTAGAATTTTTCAGTTGGTGCGGTTGATAAAAAATACTATATTTATCCTAATTCCCTTTACACTTTCCTTCGTCTCTTCTTTTTAGAAGCAGTAATACTTTCTTGTCCACTGTCATCTTCACTGGAGCTGCTCGATGAGGAGCTGTCGCTGTCGCTGCTGGAGGAACTACTGTTAGAAGAGCTATCGGAGGCCACTCCTGTACCCTGACTAACGTCCACACTGCTTGCAACTTTATACAATTCTGGCTCTTTAGCTTCTAACATTTTAAGCCATTTCTTTGATAACTTGGGACGTCCTCTCACAGTCTTGTGCCAGACGATGGGGAAGTTGGTCCGACTGCAGAAGTTTTGCGTCACTGCTACAGTGTCGTCCATGTTTAGAACAACATGCCACCATCCTCCAGGAACAAACACTGTCTCACCAGGCTTTTGGAGTATTTCAACCTGTAACACATAATCGCATTAAATATAATATCTGCATATATTAAAATCAATTTTATCCAAAATAATATTACTAACAGGTTCATACTCCTTTGGCCAAGTATCCAGTTGAGTTTTAGGATAAATAAGTTTGAACCAAGTAATAGCTTCGTCCCTCTGTTTGCCGCCCATTGCTCCAGTCACTTTAATCAATTCTCTTGGAGTCTGAGTAGGGAATAAGCACCATCGTTTGTGACCAAATACTAGAGCATTCCATGCACTGGTACCGAGGGGATCTATGTGTATGCCTGTTCCAGATCTCTGGGGTCCCATTACAAACCAGCGATACGGTGGCCTTCTCTCCTCACCGCAATACTTAAACAAATCATCCCTAAAATATATAGGTATGTCATAGTCATCCAAAAGCTTCTTTCTCCTTGGATGTTCACCAAAACTGCTATCAAAAATATAAAGCGGACTATCATCAGTCGTTGTCCTCATATACTCTACATAATACTTCATTTTCATCTTAACACTATAACCCTCATTGTCCTCACCGCATTTAAATTTTTGGTTTCTATACTTTTTGGCAAGTCGTTCGAGCGTCCATTTGTGATTAGCACGCCAGTTGGTCTGCACATTCGTTATGACTACAGGTTTATAAATTTTCTCATATTTTTCTATAAATTCCTCAGGTGGGACTATATTGGCATCTATTCTATCTACGTTATCTTTACATTTTAGGAATTCTTCAAAGTTTGTTGCGTATTTTAAAGCTGTCCACTGGTGCTTATCAGCTAATTCTGTAATAATAATATGTTATATTGATAAGGATTTGCATTTAATCGTAATTCGTAATGACTATAAGATAATAGCATTCTTTTGATAACAAGTTTGTTAGATATTTATTATATAGTAGTAACGAATTCATAAATTCCAAATAAAAATTTGCACACAACTGAATATATAAAACTTATAATGATACATTTAAAATAAAATGCACACAACTGCAAATTTTTAATGCATACTTTATGCATTAGAAAAGGCTACAACTAAGCTGTAGGTAGTCTGGAAGTAGAAGGATCTAGTTTTATGACTTTCTTCATTTTAAGTGACGAAGAAAAGACATAGGTTTTTCTTTTAAATTGACGAAAAAAAGCTAAGTTCCTTTGTATTTTAAGAAGGTACATTTATAATTGTTTCACATAGTAATTGAAATGCATAAATGTTTGCTCTCATTTAATGTAGAAATTTATTATTTGCAATATATGTCTTACTATGTGTGTATTTAAGTGAATGTGAGTGTAATAGTGCATTACGGGCACTTTTTCTGTGACTGTGAGCTATTTGCTCCCTTAATTAACATTTTCGGTGTTTGAGTGTAACATACATAGAAGTAAATCAATAAAAATGTCACATACATTGATGATATATTGTTATTTCTTTAGTATCATATGAAATTTTGAATATATAATATTATGTAAGATATAATTGTACTAGTGTAACAATTTATTTTAAAATGTTAAATGAATAAGTGTATGCAGAAGTTTACAATACAAAATCATTTTTTATTCAACAGGATTTTGTACATGTCATGTTGCTTCTTTTAGAAATAAATGTCCGTTTTTTAAATAATAACTGTTCATTAAATATTTTTTTAAACTGGACAACATTCTGCTTATTATCAGGCATTATTTTGCATTAAAATTACATTATGGGCACCAATTGCAAGATACATTGTAATATTAGAGTATTGTTACAATTTAACAGTTATATACTAATATAATATCTGCAATAGTTTGTAAATATGGATAGATGTATGTTACTTTTTAACCGACTTCAAAAAAAAGGAGGAGGTTATCAATTCGGCCGGTATATATATTTTTTTTTATGTATGTACACCGATTACTGAGAGGTTTCTGAACCGATTTACGTGATTCTTTTTTTTTTGTTAGATGCGGGATGGTGTCGAATTGGTCCCATAAAATTTTATTCGGCTAGGTCTAGTAGTTTTTATTTTATGAGCATTTTTGTCTGTACTCGATGACTTAATTGGAATGTAGCAAGTAACTTTGATTCACTTCCCGGTAACCGATTGAGCTGAAATTTTGTATACGTATGTAAATTGGATAGCGATGAAACATTATCATGACATAGAGCTGATTTGATGATGGAATCGGAAGGTGGCCATAGGAACTCAGTAATATAATGACTCAACTTTATCGAGTTTGGGCTCGATTGATTCGTGTTGAAAATTACACTAAAAAGTATTAAATAAAAATAACTGCGTTAAAAACAACCGACTTCAAAAACGGAAAAGTAAAAAATAAAATAGGATTTGATATTATTAATTACTACATATTATTTAGATGTGCTATTTATTAAATGGGTTTGAAGTCGGTGCCAAACACTAAGTATTAAGCCCGTGCACCGACATCAAACCTTTTTAGTAAATAGCACATCTAAATAATATGTAGTAATTAATAATATCAAATCCTATTTTATTTTTTACTTTTCCGTTTTTGAAGTCGGTTGTTTTTAACGCAGTTATTTTTATTCACATAAACACTGACAAGGTTAACCTAATTGCTAGACTAATAATTATAAGTTTTAGTTTTAAGAAAGTATTTGTATACCAGCTCAGTAAAGTGTAGTAATTTTTTTTTTTTTTTTAATTATATCTGCGATCAGTCGCTAGACTATAAGCGGATATGTTGAAGGCGCGTATGGCAGGAAGGATGCTGCTCCCATTGGAGTCCACCCTTTATTTTATAGGGCTTGGTAGCCGGCAGTGTTGACTTAGTCAAAAATGTCTCGTCGCTTTTTGAGACGACGCACGTTTTCAGGTTCAAGCAGTTTTGTAGCAAGAGGGTTTGGGTGTTTTCCCAATCGCACTTTGTATGATAAATGTTGCGTACATATTTCCTCTTTGATGGTTGGTATATTCAATAAAGTGTGGACCTCTTCTGTTCTGATGAACCAGGGAGCACCTGATAATTGCTTGAGAATATAGTTTTGAACTCGTTGCATTATCATTATATTAGAGTTACAGCTTGCACCCCAAAGTTGCAGTCCGTATGTCCATATTGGTTTAAGAACTGTTTTAAATGAGGAGTTTGTTGTTCATGGACAGTTTTGAGTTTCGACCGAGAAGCCAGTGGAGTCCTCTGTATTTTAAATTTATTTCGTCCCCTTTTTTTTAATGTGTTCTTTCCAGGTAAGTCGACGATCTAGATGCATGCCCAAGTACTTGACAGTATCACAGTGGGGAAGTTGAGTATCGTTTAGTGTTACAGGAGCACAGTTATCTTTGCGAAGAGTAAAGGTCACGTGTACTGATTTAGTGACACTGGCAGTAATTTTCCATTTTTTCATCCAGGATTCTATTTCATTCAGTGCCTTTTGTAGATTTTGGGATGCTTGCATCAGACATTTGTGTGATGCAAGTAACGCTGTATCGTCTGCAAACGTCGCAACTACTACATCTGAGTTTCTTGGAATATCGGATGTGTATAGGGTGTACAAAACTGGTCCGAGTACTGATCCCTGTGGTTCTCCAGCAAGGATATTGTAGAAGCCTGATGTACATTCATTTTCTGTTACTTGAAATATTCTATTGGATATATAAGATGCCAAAACTCCATAGAAGGTATGTGGTAATAAATTTTTGATTTTGTACAATAAACCTTTATGCCAAACTTTGTCAAAAGCCTGCTGTATGTCAAGAAATGAAGATGAACAATATTCTTTCTTTTCAAAGGACTTTCTTATGCTTCTACAAACTCTGTGGACCTGTTCCAATGTGGCCTGTTCACTACGAAATCCAAATTGATGGTCAGGGATAATTGATTTTTGTTTAAGGATGTCATTAAGTCTATGGAGCAGAGATTTCTCGAATAATTTAGATGTAGTCGGCAGAAGACTGATCAGTCGGTATGAGGTTAATTCATGAGCAGGCTTTCCAGGTTTAAGTATCATTATGACCTGCGAGACTTTCCATAAATCAGGAAAGTGCCCTAATCGCAGTATAGCATTAAATAATGAGGTAAGAAATACTATTCCCTTTCGTGGCAATTCCTTCAGGACCTTTCCATCAATGAGGTCAAACCCTGGTGCTTTGTTACTGTCCATGATTGTAATGTTCCGGCGGATTTCTTTAGGAGTTACTAGTTTTAGAGGAAGATCGAGTTGGTAGTCCTGCATGAGAACTGAATCAATATACGTTTCATCTTCGTCATATTCTGTTCGGTTTGACTGGAAAACTTGACTAAGATGATTTGCGAAAGCTGTAGCTTTGTCTTGCGGGGATTTAGCCCAGTTCCCGCCTTGAGTTCGAATTGGTGGTTTGTGATGAAGTGGCCGGTCAAAGTTTTTGCATGCCTTCCAAAGTGAGTAATTTGTGGCTTTGGTGTTTCTAAGATTTTCCAGATAAGCTTGCATCGATGCATCATTGGCTTCGGATAAAAGAGCTTTCAGGTCCTTGGCGGCTTTATTCAGTTTCCTTTTATCGTTTGGGTGTCTACTTGTATGCCATACTCGCCTCAGTCTCCTTTTTTCCAATATTTTTGTTTTTATGGATTCTGAGATAAGCTTGTCCTGAGGTAGGCGGTTCGGTAAGTTGGGAGTACATGTCCAGCAGCATTCCTGTATTGTTGTGGTAAAAACTCTTGTAGTGAAAAAAGTGTAGTAAATAGGTAAATGAAATGACTACTGGATGGATTATGATGAAACTTTACACTTTACAGGAATATAGGTTATACATCAGAATAATACATAAGATACAGTACTTGATTTTGCATGTGGATTTGTCTATGGGTGAAGCACAGCTTTCATGTTACAATATAAACTTTAGAGTAAGTATAAATAAATAATTCCAAATTTATTTAAATAAAAAAGGCTGAGTAACTCTAATCTATGACAAATTCATTCATATTATGCAACATTACAGTACTTAGCATATAATCTGTATTTGTTTGTCTATCAAATTTGAACATTAGTCCTAAAATTCTGAAAAAGTGTGTTCCTTGAACACATAGTTCATATTGTCAAGCTATTGGTCTTAAATTTTCATTAAGTTCTAAGCTTATTCGTTTTCTGGGGTTTATTAGTCAAATATTTAGCTGGCGAACTTTAAGTTTCACCCCCGTGGCTCCACTTCTGTTGTTCCTGAGATTAGCGCGTTCAAAGTCTAAACAATTGTTTCCAAAACGAGGTCAAATCGGCACAGCACATGCCACTTAACGATTGTTCTAGAACTCGTAACACTTTAAATATAAATGACTGTTGATATAACGCAACAGAAGAAGCTAATCATAAAATAACGTTAAATGTTTTTACTATTTTTAATCTCCCTATAAATATTAACGGGAAAACGATAGGTCTAATGCCATTGAATTCAAGATAAAATAATGTATGTACCTGGTCGGGCTTTCCTTTTTACTTCCTTTATGCGTTTTTTAGTTTTATGTGACAGTTTATATTCGCTTTCCATAGTTAGCAATTAAAATAATATACTTGTTTAAATAATTTTAGCAAGAAATCCCGACCACAAGCTGATTTTTGATTGATTATTTGCGGAATGCAGACTTCAAATTTCAATCAGTTGACATCAAACAAAACAGATTAAATAAATTTGTTTGTACTATACATTCATGTGTATTTCATAGATTATTAATAGATTAAATCAAGAAGCTTAAATTATCTAATACACTGGAGATTTCAGTATGAACATTAACTTGTAACAAGAAAATATGGCCTTGAATTATGGCCTGTATGTTTTTTTATCCCTTTCACACCCACTTGCCAAGTTAGGTGTGAAAGGGATAAAAAAACATACAGGCGTCATTCAAGGCCCTATTTTCTTGTTACAAGTTAATGTTCATACTGAAATCTCCAGTGTATTAGATATAAGCTTCTTGAATTAAATGCACTAGAAAATATTTTAATTCTATGTATTACTTAATTAATTTAATAAGTGTTAATAATATTCTTCAAAAATTAATATGTACTTCAATAATTCTAATTAATTTCCTCTTAGTAACCGGAAATAAAAGGAGTTACTTTAATTTTATAATTTTTATTTAAAATGTATTCTATATAGATTTATATGAGCTTGTTTTAAATTACATGAATCGCTCATCTAAAGAAAAATGATTACGATATTGTACAAATTTCCAACCGATCAAATCTCTCGAAAACCACATCGAAAACTGATAATTAATCATAAGCTGGCAAGTGGCAACATTATAACAATTTTCGACGCATTGATCTACAGATCGACAATTTTTTAATTTCGTGTTATAACCGATATAATTTAAAACGTTTTTACTGTCTTTATTTTGTTTCAGTTTAAATAATTGTTATAGCATTTAAATAACTTTCAATATCGAAATAAAAAATAAGAAAGTGGTTCATTTGACTATTGTAGTGAAACAAATTTGAAACGTTCCAGTCTGAAGTGTGTAGCTAGCTCGATATAACTGTCAATCTGGGTGTAGAAATTTATTTGTAATTTTCACCGGTTCTTTAGTTCAATTACCGAATGTATTAGACAATATTTGAATACCCGTTTGATGCAAAATAATGTTAATTAGTGTATATGGTGTATAAAATAGTGAAAAAATGGATGACGGTGCGATCAAAATTCAATCTGGGATTAACATCAACATCAAAAGAACAGATGGTGAGTGGAGCAGCAAATTTTGTTTCCCTTTCTTTTCGTCATATCCTTACTCATACTCTTGTTATCAATTTATCATAATGATATCATTTAGCAGAAGCTTCCTGCACTATGTAAGGTTTCATAAATGATTCATTCGTAACGAACTTCAACACACAGTTCATAGCCCCTGACTGGCTGAAGTTTTGCCCTCAAATAATTATATTGATATTAACGGTTTTCTGCATATATTTTTATTATAAACTTTGTGAAAAAAGCGATTGCATTGAACCAGAATAATAATTTTTCTCACGATTATTCCATAATGCTCCCATTTTATGTATTAGATGAAATAATATTAGGATAAGAATTGTACAATTTTATTGGTGCACACTTATTCTATTCCTAAAATGTAAAAGGTAATCAGATAACAGCTGAGCAATAAACAATAACATAACAGCTATTGATAATTTATCAAATATGATCATGATGGATGCAGTTCTTGGTTATTTACAGAATTAAAAAAAACTTTTAAAATTAGATTTTGCTTTTTTTTCTCAAATTCAAAATAGTAATAAAAGAACTAGTATGAAAAAAGTTAGACAATGTTTAAAAAAAAGTGAAAATCATGTTCAAAATAATTTTTACTAAGTCTAATTAGAGATCTCATCAAATTTTATGTTTAAAATTAGTTGTAAAGTAGAAAAAATGAAGTATAGATAGTGTATGTTGTTTATATTATATGTACCTTTTAAAACTAATAAAGGAAATTCAGTCACAAAGAAAAATGTCACCACACCATGATGTATGTCTATATTGCTTCTGTTCAAAAATAAAACTAAAATTTATGTCTTAATTTTATTTTTACACAACAATATAAGAGTAAGGAATACATCAAAAAACACCCAGAGAAAAATTCATTTAATGATTAAAGAAAATTTTTTTTTATCTCATTTGGTGCGTTTCCCTGAAAATTATTTCAAACATTCTCATTCACCGTTCACCAATTATATACAACTCAACAATTAGTCTCAACCGTTACAGTAACAGTGAGCAATCCTATCCTACTAGTATTATAAATGCGAAAGTTTGTGAAGATGGATGTGTATGTGTGTGTTTGTTACTCTCTCATGCAAATACTACTGAACCGATTATAATGAAATTAAGCACACATATAGAGGGTAACTTGGATTCACACATAGGATAGGTTTTATCCCGGAAATCCCACGGGAACGGGAACTATGCGGGTTTTTCTTTGAAAACGCGGGTGAAGCCGCGGGCGGAAAGCTAGTTTTCAATATTTTGAAATCACAGACACACATTGCAATTTTTTCTGTCCATATTCTCAGTATAGTCATAATGGACTGGTGTGTCTCAACCGTTACAATATCAGTGAGCAATGTATGTATATTTTTTCGAATTTCAAGCGAGCGAGGACGGGTCGCGGCCTTGCGTCAACCGGCCATATATGTAGCGGTCGGCGCTGCGTGCGCGCAACGACCGATATCAATAAATCGACATTTTATTACTTTATTTTTTTTTTGGTTGAAATAGTTGAGACTTGAGACAATGTGCACCTAGCTAAAAATTCATAATATACTTAATAATGATTTAGCTATGGTTATGAGTGAAATTATAAGCGTTAGATTTTTTTTCCCTTATGGAGATGAGAATGACTTGATCAACATTGAAGATTTTTGGGAAAATTTTATTAGTATTTAATAACAAAAATATTCATTATTATATTGACTTGAATATGATATTTAATAAAAGCAATAATGATAACTGGTGGTTCGTACCAGCTTCACCCATGGTACATAATAAATAGTCTATAACTTACATATGAATGACATATTAAATGGTGAAGGAATTTTTAAAATTGGTGCAATACTTCCTGCGATTAGCATATTCAAATGAAGAAACAAACTTTTCATCATATATCATCTATAACTTGATTAAGTCAAAACAAATAAGCCATAAATAAAATGTAGCAAATTACAATGTAGTTATAATAAAAGCTAATGTTGCCTAGTTAATCAGGATGTTGTCATACAAGCCAATAAAGTGCAGATGGAAGGTCATGGTGCTTTGTAGTTCACGGGGAGCTCAGTATTATTAAAAAGTTTGTATGCAGTTGTGTCGTAACAAAAACTTGTTTAAACATGAATTGGTGATGAATTCAATGGGGGTTATATTGTTAAAATGTTCATCATATTATCATCTACTGTGTATGTTTTGCAGAAAAAAAAATTCTAAGTAAAAAAAATTGCATGTAGGTACTGATGTGGTACGGGGACCCAAATGCTATAGGAAAGTTTTTCGTTTACAAAGACGTTCCCTCATTTTCGTATACGATTTTGCAAATAAGGAACCGACTGACTAGCAATGTACACTATCTACACTTTTATTAATCACTTTGAACGCAAATAAAGATATCGCCATCTACTAGCTAATATTTTTTGATAAATATAAAAAGTTCACAACAATCTTCAGTTCAATTTCTATCATCTCGCATCGTTAAGATGCTATCAGTTTCCTTATAAACTCGAACTCGCCTCGCGTTGTCGCCTACGATTTGTGAGCCAAGGTTGACTCATCGATTTAAGCACCCCACTAGTGTACTACAGTTTATAAGAATGTTATTTAAAAATAACGTCCAGTAAAGTATACAAGTCCGGAATATAGTTCGCCTATAATTCTCATATTTGGAAAACCCAGATGTTTGTACTTAATTTTCGAAAATTTAGCTATCCTTCCTTTCAGGAAAAGAGGTCGTCTTGATATTCCTTTTAAGGCAAAGTGGATTACTCAGAAATGGTCATTTATTTGCATATAATATTATGTTACGTAGCGAGTCATGATTCTATTCTAAATGACGTAAGTAAAAGGATGTCAGCGTAAAGCTCTTATCGTTACTCCTGCCTTATGAGGCTAGTTCTGAGGCCTTTTAAATAAGCTTAGCTCAAATAAATTCTATTCGAGCAAATAAGGCACATTATAGACTTAATCACCTTGTTATATGCAGCCACGATACCTAAACCTAGCTTGTTTATTAAAAACATTACTCATTAAAGATGTCAGTCATCGACCCTTAACAATCCATTCATCAGTTTATTGGAGAGGTGGAGTTCTCATTTTGCTGAATTGAATCGGGCATTTGCACCAACCTTTAAATATGGCTTAGCTTATAGCTGTCAAACAAATGGGCAATCCCAGTATAAGCTTTTAACTTGGAATACAAAATAAACAGTGTCAAGTCGCCGCGAACATAGCTTTTGGGTCGGCTCGGAGCAATGTGCGCATGAGTCATCGCACTTCGGTGAGCGGGTTCCCTCGCTGACGTGCGTTGCTTTCGATCGAAATAATAAGACAGGCAATAGGAAAGCATTTTGTACTATGTACATTAAATTCTTTTTGTTTTTTAAGTCGGTTAAATTAAGTACCTAGTACTTTCTAATTACTTTTTTGATAGTTAACGTGTTCTGTAAGATATTTCAGTATCTATACAGAACAAAATCAATCGAGTTCTTTAAGTAAAAGTCTTTTCATTGTTTGGGTTAAGTTTCACCAGTAAATTTTAAACGTTTTCCTAGCAATGACTCTAATAGTTTCCTAGTCCATATTTTACATATTTGCGCAGTATTTGTGATTTCGCCCACGACGTGTTTGCACTTAAATATTATTCGATTAAATCATCATTAAATATATACTCACACATGAGAGCATTGATTTCCAATAAAATTTACGTGTTTTATTTTAAATATGCCAATTAATCATTATGATTACTTGATATCTAGGTATTCTGCATTATGTAGGTAAAGGGATTTAATTGAAAATTATACAGTCCAGACTCCAGAGAAAAATTATGATTGGTATTAGAATTTCAAATAACTAGTAGAGTTTCAAAGAAACTAAATTGAGGAGTACTTTTACAATCTTGATCGATAATTTTTTTAAGAAAATTGTAATTATTTTTTATTAGCTATAATTTTTGAGTCACAAAAATAAAACGTTAACCTTCCATATTGTTACCTAAACTCCGCCCCAGAATTATCGAATCGAATCACGATGATATTATTACAATATAAGTTTAAATATCACGTGTATCAACGTTGAACTATACGATATAAAAAGTAAATTACCTGCATTCGATTATTATTGCTTGCCACTGTACATATTTACATAGACATGCAACTATGAAATGGCTTATCGGTAATGTCGACGAAGCCTTAATCGACTGTCAAATCAGATTATCCGCCGTGACCTAGGGTTTAATGTCACTCTTTATTATTCCCTAGCTCAGCTGCAGCCTGCAACTCCACTTTAATTGATGCATTTGTTTATAACGTTAGTTTCTAAGGTTTCTGTTTGTATATGTTTATTCGATTCTGTACCGTCTTCACTGGCAGTGGAATTCTGGAATAGTTTATTCATGAGATGTGTTGTTTTTCTCATTCTTACGAATTCATAGAGATGTCATCATTATTTACCCTAAACTAGTAGCATTACCTAATAAACATCAATAATATGAAATATGTAAGGATATCGCCCACGTGGCCTGACGAAATGTTGCTTACGGGCTGTTTTTGACGTAACACCTTCTCGTTTTGGCCACCTCGGAGCACGTTAGTCACGCAAGTTGCGATTAATGTATTTAAATGTGCCGTAACTTCTGTTTTGGCTGGTTATTTGTGTTACGAAATAGGATGTGGAACGCTTTTTCGAAGGCTCACTTGACTGGTTGAACGAAATTGGATAATTTGTGCGAGGTGTTTGTTCGTTTTTGTTTTGGCTCTATTAGAAGAAAAACGTAATACGGACGACATTTTAAACTATAATGAACATATAGACTCTAGGTATATAATATACTAGCTGCTCCGCGCGGTTTCACCCCCGTGGCTCCACTCCTGTTGGTCTTAGCGTGATGATATATAGCCTATAACCTTCCTCGATAAATGGGCTATCTAACACCGAAAGAATTTTTCAAGTCGGACCAGTAGTTCTCGAGATTAGCGCGTTCAAACAAACAAACAAACAAACAAACAAACTCTTCAGCTTTATAATATTAAGTATAGATAAATACAATAAAGAGCAGGCTGCCAAAGGATATAAGCTAAGAAAAGAAACCATTGAAAGATCGTATAAATTTCCATATTATGATCTTTCTCTTCAAAGCATCGAGGCTCTTTTAGACATGAATAACTACGAAGCTAATTTTCCAAGCGTTTAATTCGTACTTTTGTCTAGTAAATATAAACAATTAAAAATATAGGCCAACAAGCTACCAATCTGCAGTGCGATCTTATCAAAAGGATGTAGATGAAGCAAGATCTTATTGTTAGTTGTTAGTTAATTTTTCTTTTAAAATAATTAAGTATCTCGTATCCTTTTTGGTCGCTCAAGCATTCAGGACAGGCATTGGGCAATATAATGCACAGAAATACCACTTTCGATTTTACATAATGATGTCATCGTTGAGTAGGAGTCTGTTATGAATAATGAAGTTGGAAGCGTTGTTATAATAAGCAGTTCCTTGATTTGATTTGATTGTTATTAGGTACTAGGTAAGGACAAACTTCGTTGTCACAAGTAAAGATTGAGTGAGACCTTCGTTGGACGTTAACGGATATTACAAAAATATACAAAAAACATTTGATTAAAATTCTGCACAGAAATTGACTTCATTATTACATGCATATCGAATTAATAACCTCTGTTTCAACTTGAAGTTAATAATTTAAACATCTTTAACTGTAAATTGACACATCCTTGTGAGGTGTAGATGCTTATTCAACCATTATTATTAGTTCCGACAACTGTACATTTGTTACAAACTTCTGTGTAAACACTATTTTATTTAAATGTTACTTTATCGAAGAACGTCTGCTAAGGTATCTTTGTAATAAAGAAAGGTAGGCTATGTTCGTCATCGCCTTGTTACCGCTAATAGTGGAATTGAAATGAGTGTACTTTGGGCTTATCCTTTATCTTTTTGGAGTCAATAATCTATTTTATTGCACATTTTTTGAAATGATAGTACCAAATATTGCTTTCATGCCTGCCTATACATCGGCGAAAGATTAAACATTTTATGAGACAATAATAATTAAATTAACGATATTTTAACCAATTTAGACAGACATTGTATGAAAAAGTAGGTTTAAAAAATATACCCTAAACAGTGATTGTATACCAAAGCCAAAAAAACCAAAGCAAAATTTCATAGAAAGTAACACCAATAAATACCTTTACAATATAATCAATAGATAATAGAGTGAAATGAGGCCGAACTCGATGAATGGATGGAAACTAGAACATACCCTAAAACCGGATTGTCGTTGTTTCGATAAATGTTAGGTCTAGATAAACGGTCCTTACGAGTTTGTCCTAAACGCTCGATAAGAGAAAGGTTTGGGAAACACATTGATTAGACAAATGTTCACAGAATTATGGGAACTGAGTTGCATTTCATATAGATTAAGATAATTGTAAGAAGATGGTTGCAAGTTTTCAGTAAAATGTCTATAATTTTTTTGATGTTGCTATGATGATTTGATGATGTCAATGGGCAATTCAATACAAACTTATTCAATATTATTCTGAAGTAGACATTACTCTGGAGACAACTTTTATGTATCGATGATCCGATGGCAAAATTAGTTCCATCCAAGCATCTACAATGACTTTTCATTACATACGGAGCTTCTACAACAGAAATTGCAGTCCTATATGTGAAGTAGAGTTTAATTTACTTCGATTTATCGAACAAATTTCTTGGATTTGCATCGGTGTACGATATTTTTTTCCTGCAGCTTTATTTTGTGTTTTTATTTATTATTCCTTATTGTGATTTATGTTAAATTGTGTGCATTAATCTACATAAGTATAGTTAAGCATAACCCTCTTTAGTTTCGGTCACTTGAGGATTTTTGTAAATGAGCTCTGTATTCACGAATTATATATGCAAATTATGTTAATAGTTCGTGTTAAAAATTTAAATATATTTAATTATGTTCCATGTAAGCAAAATAAAAATAACGGTAAGCGCTCAGTTATATGAAATATGAGAACATAATCGTCGAGAATACGCCATTAACTAAATATAAATAACACGTACAGTAAAGGTGTGATTAAAGCGCAGAGGCGCGAACGATTTTAATTTATATCATAGTTACTATTTGAGTTGAATTCTTAAAACTAAATATGAATAAAGGTAGTAAGTATTTGAAGGCTAGATTCACTTCAACTATTTCATGTACACAATTTTTTTCGTAAACTTTGCATTAATTTTGATCAGGATAAGCTTTCTGTGTCGTTAACGCAATGAAGGGCTTATTTAATTTTAACCAATTAATAAAACAATTGAAAAGTGTTTTCAGAATTTCTTACATAATAAAATACTTAACTTAGTCTTAAAAATCTTTCTGACTCACTATCACCCAAAACTCTGTCCGCTATTGGATAGCCACAGTTTGCCATCGCTTTAAGTTACCAAGTTACACACAGTGGAGGGTCTCGCAAGGCTCTAGCCGTCTAGCGTGTGGGAGGGCGTGGGCGGGCGTGTGTTTCCGCCTCGTGATCTCACCAGCAGCCCCCGGCTCGGACCGAGGCCCCACTTGTACATTCTTAGACAAGAGTGGCTTGTATATGTGTCAATTGTTGGAATTTCACACGCTGGATGTGGACATCACATGATAATACAAAAGATAAAAAGGCTTACTGACTGAAGAGTTACCCTAGGTAGTAGGTATATTATGATGTGAAGTGTCTCGTCCCCTAGGGTATACAGTAGGAATGATATTGCGTATTTGATCTTAGAATAGAGGTACAGGAATTTATTTAATGAACATTTTTTTAGACTATTATTCGGCGATAGTATTTGAATAGAGTCTCATTTCAAAGTACAGAACAAAGTATTTTCTAATTATTTACGTTCCGTAGATAGCAATGTAGTGTAGAGTTAATTGATTTCCGCCGTAATACAAGCGATATTTGCATAGTCATTCTCTTGAGACATTAGAATTATGTAAAACTATTTCACTTTCTAATATTTTCCTGTGTGAAACACTTAGAAAGTACACATAGAGTAGGCTCTTATAACTTCTGCCGAGTATAATACTAATATGTACCAATAAATTTTTATTATGTTAAGAGAAACAAAGCAAATTAAGCTCCGACTTATATTTACATTGTAATTTGTATGTATGTGTATACGAAGAAGTAGATGAAATTGTGATGTTATTTCACTAAATTAGTATGTACAACTTCAAGGTTTCCGCCCCCGACTTCTCTCAAAGTACGTAACTACCTATTTCAAGTTATCTCGGAGCAGTTGTTTCCCTTACAAATAGAGCCTATTTTAACGATTCCATGTATTTCTTTGGTTCAAATCCATCTAAATCGTTCACGATGTTTTGTCGTAATAAGAGGGATAAGAAGTCCTTGATGTCACACTGATCAGATTGTTCTAAATGTATCTTTGATAAATTAATTTTAGGGAATACCTATAAGAGATTTTTTTTTGTTGAAATTGATGTATATTAAAAGCCTTCTGAACTATTTTCTATATTCTTTGTCGTTAGCTTATACTTATTACTTATCGTACAAAAATCTGAACAACAAACTTATCAGTTGTTCCACTGTGTTACGGAATATGCAAAATTTTGATCGCAATAACTTATTGAGTATTTAGTATTTACTGATAACGATTATAAGATAAGAAATATGCATATATGTATATAAATTGTGCCAATATTTCGAAATAATATATATTATATATAATTCTATAGATTGGTTTGAATTACATTTTTAACTAAACACTACCTATTAAAAACATTACTTTTTACCTATCATTTTTTTACCTAAAAAAATAGTGCTGTGAAGTATGTTTTGGAGTTGTTGTTTCAAATGATTTTGAGATAACTCATGAAATAATTTAACTCCAAAAAATATACGTGGTCTATGATCAATAGCATCTATAAGAACATGATTGTCAATGACCCGTAGACAATCTGAGCTACTTTTTAAAACATATCTAGGACGCTGCTAAAGCTTGTGCTTATACTGTAATTGAATTTATATAAACTGTACATGTTATTATATTTTGTACAGTAACGTTATGCGGCTGTGTTTCGTCTAGCCGGTTCCGACCGGCTCGCTGACTCACCGGAGTGGCTCCTGCGCGCGCGCATGTTATGGCACGATTTGAGTTATTGATGCTGTTTAAGTGTTATGATGATGCTTGTTTTGTCTATGAGACAGGTCGATATGCCTAGTATCGTTCCTCATAACGCTTTAGGACATAGTATGTAAGTTTCTACGATACCTGGTTAATGCTCATGAACACCTAAAGCGTGACTAAAGACTGAATTCTCGCTCAACGCATTTTATTGAGGGTTTATGCATCACAGAGATAAGAATTGTATGTATTAAATGTACCTACTGGACGTTATGTTAGTGTAAAAATGCAATATTATCCTCTAAAATTGTCAAATTCCTTAAAAAATGGTTCGTTGTGGTACATCAAGCTCAGTCTAAGAAATAAGACGTTGATATCAACGATGTAATTTGTATTGAATTTGGATACACGTCAACCGCGCATAAATCTTGACGATAAGCATCACGATCTCTTGTTCCACGCTGACAGTAATTGCGCATAACACAAACATGGTTCCGGAGCCTTATTAGTTTGATTCGTGGTTAGCGAAAGCCGCTTATTGTCATGGAGCGGCATTTCACGAGCCTGACCTTGTGTGACCTCCATCTGATAGTTTATATGTCTTCCGTGTGTTGCATTTGCATTGGTGTCGTGTTGACGTGTCGGATTTTATGGCCACTGCAGTGTTTGGGTCACCTGTTTTGTGTCGTGTTCCATGAAGTTCGGGTAACATGATGATAAAACTTAGTATTGGAAAGAAATAGTGGCCAGTCTTTAAAATTCGATGATTGGGAAATATAGCAGGAAATTCCCATTAGCATAATGTTTACAATTCTGTGTGGTGTGTAATTCTGTCGCTATTATATTAGACTTGATTGAGCTACAAGCCCAGTATACTGTGGTTAACAAACAACTAGAAAGCCGTTTCAAACAATACGATAACACCATGAAATGAGGCATCCACGTGCTCCAGTTTCTCTATAATCATTATATTATACGCGCGATACACAGAGGTTGTTATTGCACGCCATTTTACTTCGTCATTCCTTTGGCCGTGGGAACACTGCATTTCTTTTTACTTTTACTTGACAATGCTGTGGTGGCAATTAAGGGGATAGATTGCTAAGCGGAAGATGGTTAACCAAACATGGTACTGCGTGTGCATTTAGTGACGTATCTTATAACCTCTTATAGGCAAATGCGGTTTATCATTTCAGTTGCTCTTACTAAATATTATGGATGCAATATGTAAACAATGTATGAATATTGCATGAGCTCTGAACATCTGTTCAATCTTCTTGTTGTTTGAAACCATTTCAACTAACTATGTAGGTATTTGCAAAATTCATTATTCATTTTAGTTCAATACATTAATGGCTACCTTCGTCGGTCATTCAACAAGTTTCAGTTATGTTGCAAATCTGCAGTTGACTGTTGACCTTAAATCATTACAGCTTGTTGGTGAAGTGTAGGTACTAGGTACACTCAAAGAGTTTCAAACTTTTCCTCTTGTATTTATTTTTTTATTTATAAATTCTTTATTGCACTTAAAGAGAATAAAAAAGAAATACAGACACTTAAATATAGCTTAAACTAAGTACAAATGGCGGTCTTATCGCTTTAGAGCGATTTCTTCCAGACAACCTTTGGTACAGTAGAGGAAAAAGTATAAAATAAAATAAATGGGTAGTGCATTACCTACCTATATGTATTGTTTATTTTTTGTGTTATAGGTAGGTGTAGTTCCTAAACTAACATTCCAACTTCCACTAACCTTAATGAAATTCAAAAATTAATGAATTATATGTTTTCTGATTTAAATAATTGCTTTTTCAAGTATGATATATTATATGCTAAGTACTCTCTATTTTTATAAGCTGCTATCCTAAATTAACTCAAATTGTAGCAATCATGAATTGCTTGTACGTTCAAATATAATATAATGTAGTTGTTGCGCGAAATGTGGTCAGTTTTTGTTGATCGTGACGTAGAGATTTTTATTGATAGTATACGATTGTAAAAAGTAGGTTTATAATCCTCATATCATTGTAGGTCAGCGTGTATATTAAAATTTCTTCCATAAGACATGTCTGTTGATTTATCGCGTTTTTATTGCTTATCAATGATAGCGATTTTAATAAACAAATGATTACATTTTAAATGTATGTGCATTATCCTCACGTTCCGAGCAATTTATTGCTACAGCTCAATAATTTTAATCTTTTATCTGCTCGTATTATGACCATCTTATAAAAAAATAAAACAGCTAGACCAGCTTTTTGCAGTTTTAGATTTTTTCTTTTTTTACTTTGTTATCACGAGTGGGTATTTACAAAGTAGTTAGTTGCATGGATATTTTATTCGAATGCTACTTTTATTGATCATTAATTTTAGACGTTAATTTGCAGCACGATAGAAAGCGTTCATCGTGTTATTCCAGCAACAGTTTCTAAATAAGTGAACAGGCGAACGACCTGACTCTGAAGCGATATTTTCATCTAGGCAACTCAAATTTTTGTCGCAAAAAGAAAGTGGAGTGGGCAAAGTATGCGTTACGGAAACGCGATTTGTCACCGCATTGCCGAGCACAGCGCGTGAGGAGCATGATATAATTAGCGCCGAGATGCGTTAACGGGTCAATGACACCGCGTATAAAATTGTAACGGCCACCAGCGCACTTTGATCTCCTGTAAGGTGATACGCGTCGAGGAAAGTAGCGCGAGATACAGATCAAGTTCGATTGGCGTATTTGTTTACCTGCAGTTGAATTTGTACAGCGCTGGGAATCGTCTATTTTTTAATGTGTAAGCTGTGACGTGCACCTTTGAACTTCATTAGTATGTAAATTAAAATACAGATTAGGAATGTAATGGGATAATAAATGGTGGAGGAGATGAAGTTGACAAGTAAATGCTTTTAACTGGACGATATACTGTTGTAGAAACTAACGGAAGAAATTAAGACTAAACGTCCATTGCAATATTTTAATACATATTGCTTGTTTCCTAACAGCGCAATAAAGAAATAAAATTAAATGTAGTAAATTATGCTTGGGTCGAACCGCAAGTTTCAATTACAATGTCGGTTTGTTACTTAGGAATGGAAAGCGAAGGAAACACCTAATTTGTAGAGCTGCGATGTTTGATGTATATTTTTTAACTAGCTGTGCTCCGCGGATTTACCCGCAGTGCTCCGCTCCTGTTGGTCTTAGCGAGATGATATATAGCCTTCCTCGATGAATAGGCTATCTAACATCGAAATAATTTTTCAAATCCGACCAGTAGTTCCTGAGATTAGCGCGTTCTAACAATCAAACTCTTCAGCTTTATAATATTAAGTATAGATTTATGGATACTTTAGGACAGGAAAAATGCTATTCATTAGAATACATCAGCCTCTCTTGTGAATGAATAGGAGATAATAAATTACATGATTTGGTTTGTTTGTTCAAAGGCGACAAAGTCATGTACGTTTGACATCTCTATTTCATGTTGAAATAGACTACAAGCCCGCATAGGAAAAAAATATGGGTCAAATGAACCACCAGGGGACATATCTAGAACGATAGAAGAGCATAAAATAATAAGATTCATCACTATGCCGTCACTTGTAAGCTGTCCAACTGAGTGCAGATGAGAATTGAAAAGTACAGATAGACTCGGTAAATTTTGGTCATTTGACCATGTACGGCATTCTTAACCATCGATAGATCCATTAAAAATAATAAGAAACCGCTCAGTGCCGTACAAAAATGGTGGTCCACAAAGTCGGAATTTTTATTTAATTTCCGAGAGTTACCGGGGGTAAATTTGGTCATTTGACCATGTACGGCATCTGTGTCATACCATGCCTATACTGCTTTTAATCCATTATTCCGCAACGCCGTACAAAAATCATGGGGACAAGGGGAAAAAATCGAGAGTTG